>JAGXJF010004592.1:0-128381 GCA_019208055.1 Stipa capillata
GTCACTCTCCTCCGAGCACCATTCGTCCATCCTCACGGCATGTGGGCAGCGAGCAGGCTCCGTGTGCGGTGAGCAGCCTCGATGTCTATTGTTGGTTCTCTTCGAAACAAACAAATTGTATTCTTCACACTGCATCAAACTAAACATTGTAAACGTACATGCTTGAGTCCATGTAGTCGCATCGTGTTGGAACGCACAACGAGAATTCGGGCAGGAACTAATCAGCCCCGCATTACACCGCTAGTGTCCACTGTAATCATTTGTGTAATACGCTTTGACGTTACCATTATGTGAAAACCAACGACGCTTGCTATGAACAAGCGATGGCCGGGACGATCTCTGGGAAAGTAAGAGAAGCTTCTGCTTCTGCCCCTAGCACCGAAGAACGTAGAGGGGTGCCTTGAAACAACGGCAATTGAATACGAAATACGAAGAAGCCAACGGCAAAGACCCAGATCTGTAGACAAGGCATCCTTACACCCCGCTGGAGCGGAGCCTTGAGGCGCTCATACGACTGACGTTTGGGCCGCCGCTCAAGACGGAGATGTGAGCCAGAGGACTCGTCATCTCGGCAGATGTTGCTTTGTGCTCGCGCGATCTCTGCCATGCCCGAACTCAAACACGCTCACTAAAAGGGGAAACCGTCGAGACGAGGGAGCCAGGAAAACCTACTTAAGTGCACACATACCGTTATCATCACTGAAGCCGAATTGTCGTACAGCCCCAGATTCCAACCCTACCTCTCGGAGGAGGGACGTAAGGGCGTGATTGGTTGGATACGGCAATTGGTTCTCACCAACCTCTAAAAAAGTTGCTAATGTTTAAACGAACTTTTGGTTTAACCAAATATAGTTTGCCAATATTAGTAATATCAAAATTGGCATCAAACCAATCACGCCCTAAAGACTACATATCCGTCACAGAACTCTCGAACCGGCAGTCTCGTAGGCGGTAAACGGGAGAGCTCTGGCCGGCCGTGTGCACTCGCCTCGTGCGCAGATCGGCCGGGTCGGTGTCGTAGATTCCCTCTCGGCCTAGCTAGATTGTTCCGTGTACTAAGCAGAGGGCCGCAAGTGGCTGGGGTAAATGGATGCCTAAGCACGGCGCGGGCAGTGTTGGCCGCGTCAAAGGCGTCAAGGACCGTAAAGTGCACGACTGACGCACGCACAGAGGCCCAGCGATCTTCTCGATAAAAGATACACCTGGTAATACTGATCCTCGTCTCAGCAGCCCGAGCTAAGAAGAGATGTGGCTGCACGTGAGCAGAGAAAATTTCAGCGCGCCAGAAAGTGGCGAGCACGTTCAGAGTGGTGCTCCTCCTCCATCTCGTCGTCGGTCGCACGTGATCGACGAGCAAGACCATCGAGAAATTTTACAAGACGAATTTCAGTCTCGCTAATTAAACTTGGCACATCCCTGCTGCTATCCTCTCGCTCTTTTCCATCACATCACATGCCATAGCGTCCTGCTCGAGTTTGGACCCACGTTTAGGCACCCACCTTACTAGATGGGCTTCTCCAACGGGCTTCTTCCAGAAGCTGCCCTCTGTCTCCCAGTTTCTCCCCAGAAGCACGTCCCGTCAAATTCATCGGGGCTTCTAAATTAGTCAGATCCTCACTAGTAGAAGCCCCGACGAATTTGATGGGCGCGCTTCTGGGAGAAGCTGGGAGGGGGCAGCTTTCTGGGAGAAGCCGCTGGAGAAGCCGTCTAGAAGCCTTAATAAGCCAACGGGTTGTACGTGGCGATTCATTCAGCTGTGCCTTGATCGGCCTGCAGTACAAGCAGTCTCCTTCGTCGTTTTTTGTTTTGTTTGTTTTGGGTCGCCGTCTTGTTGGTGCCGCGCAAGCCTGGCGATCTGGAGTTCCCGGACAGCGCAAGCCTGCCGCGCTGCATAGCCGGAAGCTAGAACGGCACTGGAAGACAATTGACAGAGGAACTCCGGTTCAGCTCTGCTGCATACGTATATATTTGCTTGGTCACTGGTACCTCCCAATTTCCCCAAGGGTTCTTTGGTCGGCTCATGCGACTCTTACTGTAAACACGAGAATGATGGCTTCATGATTTATTGTTCCGTTCGACTATTATTTGAGTTACAGGCGAATACTTAACCTTCGCGCCATAAAATTCTGCAAATCTGGATCTGAATATTTCGAGCTTCTCCATTTAGCGTTGCAGATAAATGTAGCGCTGTCATTATGTAGACAAGAAAAAAAATGTACCCTGCGTGTCATACGTGTGCGCGCAACATGAGTCACTCGTGTTCGCGTGATGTGCATGAGGCGGTGAGTAGGATGGATTGGACGACATGCGTTGTACAGGTACCAAATGTTTGCCTGTCCTGATGCGAATAGTAGCGAGTAGCAACACGCCAAGCCAAGTGCCGGTGACGACGCTTTCGGCCAAACAAACAGAACAGACAGGAAGACATGGTGAAGACGCGTCGTTAAGCGGTGGACCAAACTGGTTTTGTCGGCTCCTCTCGCATAAAGTTGAAGTGGAGGGAGGAACATGCACATACCATTTCTGTTCTATCACAACCATGATTTCAAACATCTAGGGAACGCTGTATCATTAGAAATTTGGTGGATCTGATTCTAAGGATGTTCATGTGGATTTTCATTTATAGAATTGTAATCTATGATAATTCTACTTATAGTTGTTTTATGCACTCTATTTCATAGAAACCTTCTTATTGACCATAAAACTTCCTATAATGCTAACGATGTTCGAGAAATCGTAACATCATATCTTATGATTTTAGAATGTCGTGAATCGATGAGACCTTTGTTTGAACTAGGAGTACAACCATTTACATTGATGTCCGGAATTACCTGACGAGAACATATTTTAGATGCAGCAATGTTTCAGAGTCAATAATACCATGCGATATAGTACAAATTAAGTTTACTTTGGATGATCCTCGAAGTAAAAATCTCCAAGCATTAGTCCACTGTTCCAAGAAAGCAATACGCAAACTATTTCAGCTCAGCCCCCACAAAGAGCAAAAGAATTTCAACTTCCTCGATTTGCTTACCTTTTCTAAATTCCAATGTCTTAACCCCGAGGAAACCTAAATCGTGGACGAAACAACGAATAACAACGGAACAGACCCCACCCCCCTTTACCTCCTGTCCTCGTCTCCGCCACATCCCCTGCCCCTCCCGCCCCCACGAAATCTGGAAATTCCCGGACGCCATTGCCCACCTTTTTCTCCCTCGAGCACACGTCAGAGAGGGCGGGGAGGTGCAATCACCGTGAGCAACTCGGAAGGTATCTTCGTGCCGCGGCTCCTCCTCGCCCTCCCGTCGCCGCGCCCCGCGCCGCCCCCTATCTATGGCGCGGGCGCGGACGATCTCCTCGTTTCTTTTGGGGGTTTCCGAGCTGTCTGATCTGGGAATCTTCTTGCAGCTGCTCCAGAGGTGGGTAGAATCGGGCCGTGGTGAGAAGGAATGTCTGGTTTCGTGGGTGTCGTGGTCTCCGACCCCTCGCTGCAGGGGCTAGTTCACGCAGGTCGAGCTCCGATCGCTCAAGGCTAAGGTTGACGCCCAAATCCATGGTTTTCTTTGCTCCCATGCATCGAAAACCAAAACTGTAAGAGTTTCGTCTATCAGTTCGGCTCAATTCATGGTTTTTATTCCGTGGGGTTGCAGTTTGTATCTCTGAAGAGAGACTACCGGCCCTGTCACCACCAAGAACCTCCCGGGACTGATGAAGAAGCTGAGGGGACTCAACGAAGTGGTCTCCGAGGAGGAGATCGCCGCCTTCTTGTCGGAGTCGTACCCGGACAGTGACCAGGAGATTGAGTTCGAGTCGTTCCTCCGGGTACATCTCGGCGATTCTCTGAATTCTTGACTGGTACTATGGATGGTGAAGAGAGTGTCATTGTCTGATGGATTTGTGTGGAATGGGGAATTTGGTGTGGTGTTTTTGCAGGAGTACCTGAATCTGCAAGCACGGGTGAGCGCCAAGGGAGGCGGTGGTGGCGGGGCTGGCTCCGGCAAGAACTCTTCGTCATTCCTCAAATCCAGCACCACTACGCTGCTGCACAATCTCAACCAGGCGGAGAAGTCTTCGTATGTGGCGCACATTAACACTTACCTAGGTGAAGACCCATTCTTGAAGAAGTACTTGCCAATCGACCCATACGGCAACCAGCTGTTCGATCTTATTAGGGATGGTGTTCTGCTCTGGTGAGATGGCATTCTAGCTAGCTGCAGGGTGCCTGCCCATTTACTCTTTGAACTGAACTTGCCTGCTAGTCGTGGCTGATTCATTTATGAATCTACTGTCATTTGTCAGTAAGTTGATCAATGTAGCTGTACCTGGGACCATTGATGAGAGAGCCATAAATAAGAAAAGAGTTCTTAACCCATGGGAGAGGAATGAAAACCACACGCTGTGCCTCAACTCTGCAAAGGCCATTGGATGCACTGTTGTAAACATTGGTACACAGGATTTGGTTGAAGGAAGGGTATGTCATGTGTTCCTCTACTTGAAATCCCTTCTTGTAACTCATGATGCAGTGTAATTTAGGTTATGTTACTGATTGTTGAATGATTCGTCTTCCTCTAATTCTTTATTGTTCTCTATGGTGATAGGTAACTTAGGTACCTAACATTGTGTCATTACTAATTTTCTGCTTATCCTTTATGCTTCTTCACTATATCACTTACTAGTAGGCAGAACCTTATATTTCCTTGCTCATTTGCTGATTACTGCATGTGCTTGTCTCCTATCCGCTTCAGCGTGTGTCAGGTGTTTTTAGCAACTTTCCCTTAGTGTCTAAGATATTATTCCCAATTCTCATATTGAATTCTAGCAATTCACTAAAAAGTCAAGTGGTGACTTACACATACTTCTATTGTTTTGTTGGCAGCCTCATTTAGTTCTTGGATTGATATCTCAAATCATAAAGGTAAATATTGAACTGAGTTTTAAATTTGAGGAAATTCAATGGACACACTATGATTGAACTCCTTCATCACATAAAGTTGCTTGCACTTATCATCAGATTCAACTTTTGGCTGATCTGAATCTCAAGAAGACACCCCAGCTGGTGGAATTGTTTGATGACAGCAAGGTAAGTGAAGTCATTTTGTCATTCTTTTATCTCCTAATGTACACCTTTGCTCAAAACAAAATCCATTTTACGGCATGTTGTGCAGGATATAGATGAAGTGTTGAGCTTGTCACCAGAGAAGATGCTACTTCGATGGATGAACCATCATCTGAAAAAAGCTGGCTACAAGAAAACTGTTAACAACTTCTCTTCAGATGTGAAGGTGCATGTTGCAAAAGAATGTCACACCATTTATTGATCACTCAGCTACGTGCAATTTTGATGCAATGATACAAGAAACTGCCGATTATCCTTGATAGATCTTATTGTTGCATTTGAATTTTGTTGGCAAAGAAACAGCTAGCTTTTTAGCATTGTTTAGGATCCACTTTATTCCGTAGCTGAATGTTTTTTTATTCATCTTATGTAATTATAGGAAAAGTGTGTCAGACTGTACTTGATCTATCAAAATTCTCTTTTTTCATGCTTATGTTCTTGCTCTGTTCAACTTCCTATGGTCACTTCTGTGCAGGATGGTGAAGCCTATGCTTACCTTCTCAAAGCTCTTGCTCCAGAGACTTCCCCTGAAACCACATTGGAGACTAAGGATCCTGATGAGAGGGCAAAAATGGTACTTGAACAAGCAGAGAAATTGGACTGCAAAAGATACCTGACACCAAAGGATATCACTGAGGGCTCTGCCAACTTGAATCTTGCATTTGTTGCACAAATATTTCAGCATCGGTAAGTGCGAAGTTTCCTGTTCCCAAAAGGCTCTACAATTTTAATTTTATCATTGAAGTCATATGAGGTATTTTCCCCCATGTTGAAGCACATCCACATTAAAAGGTTCTTAGCTAGCCGGTAATGATCTGATACTGTTGACCATTCATCACAATACTATCATTCCATGATGTGCAGGAATGGTCTGACTAGTGACACTAAACAAGTTACACTCACACAGACAGCAACACGTGATGATGTTCTAGTATCCAGAGAAGAAAGGGCCTTTCGGATGTGGATCAATAGCCTTGGGGTCGAATCATATGTCAACAATGTTTTCGAAGATGTTCGCAATGGGTAACTAGATTATTTCATAGTTTCTTGTGTTCATCAATACTTGAGTTGATAATTAATATATATTCTCATGCAGATGGGTACTTCTTGAAGTACTTGACAAGGTTTCTCCAGGATCTGTCAATTGGAAGTTGGCATCAAAACCTCCAATTAAATTGCCATTTAGGAAACTGGAGAATTGCAATCAAGTTGTAAAAATTGGGAAGGAGTTAAAGTTTTCATTAGTAAATTTAGCTGGGAATGATATTGTTCAGGGAAATAAGAAACTGATTGTTGGTGAGTCTGACTGCATCTGATCTTTTTAGCTTTTGCTAATGCACTGTCCTTAATAACCTGTTCGGCATATAATTTAAGCTTTTGGTGTCTTCTTTCAGCACTCCTGTGGCAATTGATGAGATTTAATATCCTTCAATTGTTAAACAGACTGAGATTCCATTCCCAAGGATCTCAAGGAAAAGAAATTACTGATGCTGATATACTAAACTGGGCTAACAGCAAAGTGAAAGCATCAGGAAGAACATCTCGAATGGAAAGCTTCAAGGTGATTTTAATTTCATAGCTTTCAGTTTACTACAAAGCTCCAGTTGTTCATTTTTCTACTTTCCCCCCTTCAGGACAAGAGCTTATCAAATGGATTGTTCTTCCTCGAACTTCTTAGTGCAGTACAGCCAAGGGTTGTGAACTGGAAAGTAGTTACAAAGGGGGAAGAAGGTCTGTTCTTCGCCCATACGTGCTATTTGATGAATTGATTTCTGACTAATCATATATATTTTCTTTACAAATAGTTGAAAAATGAACCATAATATTGGTTGGTCAACAATTTCTTTTCAATTTTGCAGATGAGGAAAAGAAGCTAAATGCTACCTACATCATTAGTGTTGCAAGAAAGCTCGGATGTTCTGTGTTTCTTCTGCCAGAGGACATCATAGAGGTAAAGGACCATTGCTACAAAATTTGAAACTGAGACTGTAATTTTACCATCAAAGATGAACTGAATGCCGAGTGCACAGCATTAGCTGTGGCACTTCAGCAACTTTTTCTGGATCTGGGTTAAATGCAGAACTATCTTCATCACGAGCTGATTTAAAGCCCTTTCTTTTTGAAACAATGATGGCGATTGTCAGCTGGGAATTGGAACGAGTCACGCTATTTTTATTATTTGTTCATATATTCTTATGTTGTTGTTTCAACAGGTGAATCAGAAGATGATCCTAACTCTTACTGCTAGCATTATGTATTGGAGCCTACAGAAACAGCCACAACCACAATCTGAAATGTCTGAACCATCAGAGCCATCTGGTATGGCTTCAGATGCAGCTTCTGATATTGCTTCGGAGGATGGTGCCTCAACAGCAGCACCATCTGAGGGAGAAGAGGTGAATTCATTGTCTGACAGTATATCCAGCCTAGCCACAGATGATGCTACTTCAAATGCTCCGCCTGCAGAAAATGGAAGTGATGTGGCAGGATCCTGATGTCCACAGGTCATTTTTCACCATAACGCTGTGCTTTAGGTTTTTATACAGGAATTAGTACTTCCTTGATGGCCAAAGTTGTTGCTACCAGAAGTGAGTTTTTTCCCTACTTCTGCCTACTTCTCAGGTAGCCTGATAGGTACACATACAGATAGATGTAGCTGTCGTTTGTCATTAAATTTTGCTCAATACTATATACGGGAGAAAGAAATATACACACACACATAGGCCACCGGTTGGGCATTTCCTGTACTCTCTTTGTTATACTTTGATGCAAAGCTCCTTTACTCTCTTGTATCTTGTCGGTCCATGTGTTCAATTTGTACTGCTTGGCCATTATCATTTGTAAACTGTTGCTGCTCTGGACCGTGCATGAGCTGTACATAACATATTGAAGAGATCTCTGGTATGTCCAGGAATTATTGTACACATTGCACTATTTTTTCTCTTTGAATGCCATGTGACATGTCGAGTGTTAAATGGATGATTTGTAGTTCTGAAAAAACGACTTGCTACTCCTCTGTTTCCAAAGAAATGTAGTTATAGGATTGCATAACAATCAAGGCACATCTACAAAGGAATAACCTTATCTGTTAGAGTCGTGTGTGTGTTACACTGCTCCCGTAAATGACCTCCGAACTAGCACGGATAAGAAACGAGAGGGGCATATAAGGAAAGAGCTGGCAAGATGTCATCTCAAAATCGTAAGGTGACATGTATTTCGGTATAAAATTTGAAAGCTAGAATATATTCGGGAATTGAGGGAGTATGCGTTTCTCGAGAGGGTTGAATGCTTTTGAATTCCTTTCAGGTCCAATTTTAGTGAAAAAAAAAGCTAAAGGGATCGCACCACACCTGCTTAGCTGCATCAACCACATGAACACTAGCACTTGTGTCATGCAGCAAAGACCGGACACCCGCTTCATGAACATTAGAAATTAGCTTATTTTTCTCGAAATAAAACGGAACGGTCAGAACAAGCCAAATGCGTGTGCGTCTTCCAATAAACAGCGCCAAGACCACCAGAGGATTGGAGAGTTTAAGAGGGGCCCATGTCATTTCCACTCTTCCTTGATACGCAGCTGCCTTGCTCCCTTGCTGCCGGAAGCCTTCCTTTCACTACACCTTCCTCCATTGCAAACTCTCCACTCTCCCCGGCCTGCCCATGCAAGCCAAGCTGGAAGCTGATGCTTCCTCATCAAGATCGCTTCTCGCCTTCCGCCATTGCCGCCGGCGTCCTCCCTCCGTCGATCTGCAGACGATGGAAGAGCATAGCTGATGACATGGCGATGTGGTGGTCGAGGAATTGAACCGGCCTACTCGAATCCGCGGCATACAAGGGGCAGGCCAGGCATTTGATCTCCTACCTATTTCTAGCTAGTGTCTTGCTTTTTTTGGTTTTTAGCTTCTACCTCTGCGGCAATCGATATTGCCGTTGCAGAGTGATGTGAATAACCTCTCGCATTTTGGATGATGAGCTACCTACCTTGGTTATTGGTCTGTATCGTTTTCCTGCGAAAGGAAATGATGATTTCCCCGTAACGATTTTTTTTCTGCTTCTCTTATGTGCGTGAAATCTTCTTGCATGCTTGTTGTTGTACTTGTACATCTAAGGCAGTACAGTAGTTAACTGAATCCTTGTGCTAGTTTCATTCCCGTGCTGCTGAAACAGTACGCGGCATAGTGTTCATAATCACTGCAACTATCAGGAGGACTACAGTGTGTGCTTCTGGGTAGCATGATAGAAGAACCAGGGAACAACTTTGCAGACAAAGAACCACGCTCCTACTTTGTCTCTCATAGTAAGAACACGAGCATGGCATCTCGGCATGAGACCAAAATCTACCGCGAAATCATTTATTTGCTGTGGTACGAATTGAGTATATTTGATCTCTGCGACGTGTCTGATCCAACGTGGAGACGCTGTACTTTGCATACGAAATGAAACGATTCCCCGAACCCACAAAAAAAAACAAAGAAAGAAAAAAGATGCCCTCTGTAGCGCCGGCAAACTGTTAAAAAGTCTGGATTTACCGTGTCTAAGTTGTAACCTGATCATATTCAGCAAGCGTATCACTTGTACAAGCTTTATCATGTCCATATCACTGTGACCGTTCATCTGTTCAGCTAGTAAGCGTCAATGGCATGCATAATGTTGGTGATTTTGCGTTGGTATGTGTGTGCGCGCGCAAGGAATCAATCTCACTGCATGCCTGTGAAATGGCAAGATCATTTTCTCTCTGATGCTGGCTGAGTAAGTGTCGAATTGACCCGAGTCCCACCAACCAAGCAAGTATCTTGCGCACTATCCGCAGATGCAGTCGCCGCTGTCTGGTTCCCATAAATTGTGGTCGGGCTTATTAGTCCTTGCGCGGACAGGCCGGCCAGGACCAGCCATCCTCTGCCCCCAGTCAACAGTGTACGCAGCGCTAGCTAGACAGGAGACTACCTAGACACGACGACGAGCACAATCTACGAGCAACCTGCCGCGTGGGCCCTCGCAGCAGGCCGTTTTGTCCGATCCTACATACACGTACCTTGAATTCTGGGTGTGGTGCTGGCCGTGTTCCCGTCAGTTCCTGTGTCATCGTGCTAACCCTGACAAATACGGACTAGTGCTAATTCACATGCCCGTTGTTAAAGTTCTACTACTTGGTTTTGTTTAGACTAGACGGGTGCTAGATGGGTATATTATACAGTGGTGAATTGGTTGGTGATCGGCGCTTGGACATTTTCTTCGTGCGGGGTTTGTCGTTCAGAACTGCATGTGCATGCTTGCTTGTCTTTTTTAGGATGCTTTGGTAGAGACGTAGAGTCTTGCCAGCCATTCCCCAAGATAACGCGGCTTGCATCGCGCCCAAGAGAGAAAGGGGGTTGGAATTTGGCAATCCCATGAGGTCTGCGAACACCTAGGCAGGTTGAGTTAGTTTTGATCGGCAAACAGGGTTTCACCGAGTTCTTGGCCTCAGGTATATTTACTTACTCCTTGTTTAAGCGGTGAAAAGTAAATGTAAACCCAAATCACATAAATATCCCAACATCACCGGCGCAGCCGTCTTTAACGGCCGTAGGAGCCTGCGTAGCCTAGTGGGAAACCGGTCAAATAAGCCAAAATTGCCAGACCGACTGCACCGCTCCCTCTGTGCTCTGCACTTTTTGCTCAGCTGCCGCTACTTAAGACAAACTGATTGCTTTTTTACAATTATTATTTTTGAGAAAAGACAACCCGATTTATTTATTTTTATTCCTGATGGGCAGTGGCGGAGTCAGGATTAGAGCAAACCCCGGGCGAAAACTCTGCCTCTGCTATTTTTTGCCTGAAAATTTTTACCTGAACAGTAAATTTGGCCTGGAAATTTTTGCCAGGACCCGGGCCGTGGCCCTGGTTGCCTGGGTCCCAGCTCCGCCCCTGCTGATGGGTGTACCGCGGCCCTTGGGATGGCCGAGTAGAAGTTCAGATCGCGGATGGGCTGCACGACCACGAGCGGCCTGTTTAAGGTATCACGGATTTTGGTGACCTCCGATCTAAAATTGCACCGTTGATTAGGTTTCTCCAACTCTAGGGTTTCGCTAGGGTTCTCGTGCTCTTGCCGGACCCTATTTTATCTTGAGGTTGCTTTCTAGTTCCAACAAGGACTAGTACCGGGACTTCCTGGGTGGATGAAGGGGCGAGCCCATCTCGCTACTAGGCCTTGGTTATCTGCAGTTTGCAAATGGCGGGTCTCGTAGATCGGGTTTTAGGTTGCGGTGAATGTACAGTGTGAGCAATATCATAATCTTCATCTGATTGGCGGCGCCAGGGCATGGGAGCAAGGTGGTAGACGATCTTAATGGTCTGCTGCAAAATCTCGACCTAAAGGATGATGAGTTGGATGATGTGGATCTAGAGGAGGGAATCAACGATTTGAAGGAGGGCACAGAGTGCATTGTAGTCACTAGGGTTCACTGCCCCAACCCATTTAGCAGGGTGGCTTTCTACTCAAGCATGTGATTTGTGTGGAGTCTTGCGCAGGATGTCGACTTCTAGGGTTATGGTGAGAATCTGTTCATACTTCAGTTCTTCTATTTAGGAGATTGGAAGAAATTCATGGAGGAGGGCAGTAGTGATAATTTATGAGTATGGTATAAGAAAGACACCCAAGATGATCCTGACAAAGCTGTCAATATGGGTCCAGATCCATGACATGCTGGTGGGCTTTCAGAAGGAGAACTTGGTTTGGCAGCGTGCTAGCCGAGTCAAGGAAGTGCTCGAGATCGAACTGATACTGGCGAGCCACAACACTAGCAATTTTGTATGTGATTGAGTTAACATTGATGTCAACAAGTCCTTGACTAGGATTGTCAGATCGACTCGGTGACCCCAAGAAGAGGAGAGAGGCATATCTTTGTGCTGAGTTATGAGAGAATCCCCAAGTTTTATGTGTTTTGTGGGATCTAGGCCACTCGAAACTAGTTTGCGGCCGGGGTAAACATGGTCCGGAGGATCACCATTATAGGGAGTGGTTGATTGCGAAAACGGGTGGACGTGGTGGTCAGAGCCATATGCCACAACGTGGTGGTAGAAAGAAGTGGGTGGAGCATAAGGATGGCAACGGGTCAAGTTCGGGCGGGTAGAACTCTCCCGAACCCATCAACCGCCCATCGCTCGCCTATGAAAATCCCCTGGGCCACATTTTATGCCCGTGCGAACCCGGTGGATACCCGGGTATCCATGGAGCCCCCGCGGAGGATCTCATGACGGCCACAGACAGGTAGGCCGTGGAGGCGGGCGGCGGCGGACGGAAAGGCCATGGAGACGTAGGCGTGGCCGCGTGGATCTACTGGTGGATGCAAGCGGGGGGAGGGGCCACGGGTGGGGCGCTAGGGTCGAGGTCGAGGGCAGTGATGGACGGGAGGTTGTGGAGACGGAGGCGTGGCCGCCTAGATCTAGTGGCGGATAGTGGCGGTGGCGGCGGGCCGTGAGCAAGGTGCTGGGATCGGGTTCGAGGGTGACAGCAAGCGGAGAGGCAGCGGTGACAGAGGCATGGCCATGCAGATCTAGTGGCAGACGATGGCGACCGGTAGGGCGCTAGGGTCAGGGTCGGGGCTGGCCACGAGAGAGGACTGGGGAGGCGGTGGCGGCTAGGAGCCTGGGACGGGATTAGGAATTCAGGATCCTAGGAAGGAGGGGGATCTGGATCGAGATTAGGTAAACTAGGGCTTGCCGATGGCCCACATGTCATTTTATATTCTCGAGTATACATGGATATCCATGGAACAATATTGCTCTTTATGTCCGATTCATGACACTCACGGGTACCTGCCCGTAAGGATCTACAGGGTAAGAATGCCCTCTACACTCGAACTTTATGGATATATTATTTGTGGATACATGAATCTATGGATAAAATTACTATCTTGAGTGGAGCAGCAGCTCGAGCTATGGCCGGGGGCCTAAAAACTGTAAGAGGCAGTTGGATACATCTGTTGGAGAATGAGGAGACACGGGCTACAACGGCTAACCCAATGAAGAACACAGAGTTATCATTGATGGAGGTGGATGGGAAGGCACGGAAGAGGCTTGACCTTGCAGAAGCTAAGACCATCTCCAAGTGGGCATCTATATTTGAGCTTCCATATCCTCATATGGATGTCCATCTAAAAAGATTCCCCCTCCATATTAACCCTCCACTCCAACAACATATCCATATATCACCCTCCATATTCTTCTCTCATATTTTATAATAATATCCTGTAACTAACAATAAATTTCTGTTTGATATATTTGTAACGGTTATATTTTGAACGGTTATTTTTGTAACGGCTATTTTTAATGGGGATTTTCTAACAGCATTATGGTTCAAATAATCGCATGCTATTAATACAGAGTGCACACCATATTGATTAACGGAGCAATAGGAAAAATTAAAATTACACATTTAGCATAGACATAGCTATGTTTTTATACATTCACAACAATTCTGTTTTTCAAACCACCCCAATTCACATTCAAAACAAATCTGTTTTTCAATTCACATTCAAAATACCCATATATCTCATTTTGCTGAAATTTATTTACACATAAAAAGAAATTTGATGAATTTATTTGCACATAAAAACCTCCTTCCAACTCATTTTCCTCAAATCACCCTCACCTCCCTCGTCTCCCCCGACCTCTCTCTTCCTCAACTCTCCCACAATCTCCCTCCTCTCCCTTGTTCTTCCGCCGGCAAGCCCCCTTCCCCCGAACTCCATTCCCCTCCCCGCGAGCTCCCTCACCCGGTGCTCCCCCTTCCCCTAAGCTCCCCTCCCCCGAAGCCTCCCTCCCCGGCGGCACCCCTCCCCCACTTCGCCGGCATCCTCTTCCGTGGTGGCGCCCTGAACTCTCCCCGTGCTCCCTCATCTCCCCAAACTCTCCCCGTGCTCCCTCACCTCGTTGAACTCTCCCCATGCTCCCTCACAAATCCCCCGAGCGCCCCCCTCTCCCGACCTCCCCCAAGCGCCCCCTCCCCCGAGCTCCCACCCTCCCCTGAGCTCCTTCCTCCCCCAGCGGTGCCCCTCCCCCAGTAGCACCCCCTCCTCGGAGCTCCCTCCCTCCCCTGATGCGTCCTCCCTAGCGGCTCCCTCACCGGTGGCCCCCTCCCCCGGCGCCGCCGCTCCCAGATCTGGAGAGGGGCGAGCTGCGGGTGGTGGGGCGAGCTGCGAGCGGCGTTTGGCGACGAGGCTTGAGCAATGGCGGGCGACGGGCGCATCTGGCGGCAGGGCTGGTGCAGCACATGGTGGTGGGCGACGGGCGGCATCTGGTGGAAAGCTCCGGGAAGGAGAAGTTGGCGGGAGATGGCAGGGAAGCAGCATCGGGGAAGTGGTGGTTGGTGGATGGAGGCTGGAGGGAGACACACCACATTTGGCGTTCGGGGAGCCGAGGATGGCGTGCCCTCCAAAATGGCAGCCGGGGTGGAGGGCCTGCTGGAGCATGTTTTTGAGCCTTGGAGACGCCACTTCGGGATGGCGGGTGAGATGGAAGCTCACCTGGAGATGCTCTAAGTAGGGTGAGAAGGATAGGATCGTGCAGGAGCCGCTGGCGTTAGCCAGTAGGGTAGCTGAGCTGGTGGACCGATTTGACCATAGCCCGGGTGTGGAGAATACCGGTGAGGTTCAAGCTAAGGCCAAGGAAGGACGTACACCGAAGAAAGAGAAGAAAGAACGCCCAATTTTACAACACGAACAACGACACGATGTGTAACAAAACAAGTAAAACGAAGTACCAACTCGGCCGCGTTCACGTTGTCTAGCCCTTTATACAAGGTAGCACTGCAACAAACGTGGCCCCCGGGAACACGGGACCAATTTTTTTCAAAAAATATATTTTAAAATTCAAAAAGTTGCAAAAAGAAAAATTCACACAGCTAAATACTTCAATATTGCTTGCACTAAAAAAAATTCGTGAGAAAACTCATAAAGTTATGCCGCGTGCAAAAGCAACAAATTTGGGCCAAAAAGTTTACTATTTTAGCTATTCAAACTTGTCTTTTTCTTGTGAGGCATAAAACATGCATATTTTTGGGTGAATTTTTTAGAGTGCAGCTATTATGCCACAGTTTACTTGTGCGAAATTTCTCACAACTTTTATAAAATTTAGAAATAGCAATTTTGGAGCCGCACTCAAATGAGTTTGACTGTGAGTAGCAGAACCATGCATTTCTAGAATTCGATCACTCGAGAGGTCTAAAAATATCTGTTGCGTTGTATGAAGAGGCAAATCACATCTTGATTGACCGTGCCTCACAACATGTTTTACGACAAACTCGAAAGCTATCTTTATAACTACCTAATCAACATCATATATAAGACAAACTGATGACATATAAGAATACAACGTTCTCTAACATATGTCTATATTATTGATTTGATATCTTTATGTCTATGACCGTAAAACATGATCATCATCTAACACATAGGCTAATCTACGCATAGATGTCCTCATATGTTTATGGAGTAGGGTTACTTTAGAATAATCATCACAAAGATAAATATATATTTTAACGAACAAGTCACATACTCACTAATAAAATATTTAATAATATTATTAAGAAAAAAAGATATTATCTAATAAATCACAAATATAAAATATATATAATTATCTGTACCTCTGGACATATTTCCAACACTACCGTGCCCTTAGATGGAAGCAATGATAGGACTCGATTCTCTGTATCGATGATGCATCGTACTCTGTGTGATGTTATCGAGGAGCAAGGAGATTAATTGAGATAAGCGAAAACTGTGTGATGTTATTGTAGGACTTTTGGCTCTGCACCGCGCGGCGCCGAATGTGTCCTCGTCATCCGCGGCTGATTCGGGTGGCGGTGCTTTGGATCACGTTTCCGGACAGTTCTCAGGGGCCCTCTTGGCCTTTTGTACTCTTGATTTCCGCCTTTCGATTTGCCGGGCTGTTGCTTCGTGTCGGGAATTCTTCGTTTCCCGTCCTCATGGACTCACGGAGCAAACGCATGTCTTGATTTTCCATATGAGAAAAGCATGTCTTGATTCTTGAAGCTAAAGTTGTGTATGGATGCAGTTCGTACTATCGCCACCAAGAAAGATGGGAAACAGGCCGGACCGCGAGGGTGACGCCGCCCAGTATCCAGATTCCAGATATTGGCCGAGCAAAGCAGCACACACTAAGAGCAACTCTAGCCTATCCCTAAAACTTAACTCCTAAAAACTCACTCCCAAAACTTAACTCCCAAAAATTCCTGGGTATTAGGAGAGTGGTATCTAACCCATCCCCTAAACTTAACTCCCAATAAAATTTCTGAGGAAAAACGTAAATAAAAAATACGTCTTTGGTATTAGAAAGCGGAGATAAAAAAACGTTTTTAATATAAAAGCCTCCCCCTTCTTTCTCTCCCTCCACGCCCCGCCTGCTCCTCCCCTTCTCCTCCCTCGCGCCGCCGCTGCCGCTCGTCACCCCCCTGCGCCACCGAGCTCGCCGCCCGGCCGCGCTCCCCCGCCGCCTCTCTCTCCTCCCCTGCCGCCTCTCTCCCCCTTCTCTCTCTCCCTCCTCGCCCCGCCTGCCCCTCCCCTTCTCCTCCCTCGCGCGCGGCGCTCCCCCGCCTCCGCCGCTGAGCCCGCGGCCTTGCTGCCGTCGGCGACCCCGAGCGCCACCAGATCCGCCGCTCCAGCGCCGTCCCCCGGCTCCGTAGCTCCGGCGCCACCGGCCCAGCGCCACTGCCGCGCTGCCCCGCGGTGACTTGCGGGCGCGGGCGAGCTCCGGATGGACCTGCCGCCTCCCCCGCCGCTTCTCCGGTCGAGGCCGCGGCACGGGAGCTCGCGGGAGGCGCGGTAGCCGACCGGCGCGGGCTTCGGAGGCGGCGTGGAGCTCGCGGGGATGGCGGCAGGGCACGGGAGGAGGCTCGGGAGGCGGCGGTGGCCAGGCGCGGGAGGAGGCTCGAGAGGTGGCGGTGGTCGGGGCGGCTCGGGAGGCGGTTTCGGCGGCGGCGAGCAGTCGGGGAGGGCGGGGACGGGGTCGGCGGCAGCGGAGGGGGGCGCAGCAGCCGGCAGCGTGGCCGGAGGGATGCCGGCGGCGGTGAATCGCGGCGGCTCGGGGCGGCGGTTGGAACCGGACTCCACTCCCGCCCGTTTTTCGTGGATTGGGAGGCGGATTGGGAGGGAGCTCAGACTCCCAATTTTTTGGGAGGGAGGGGGAGTTTTTTGGGAGCTTCCAAATTTTTTTTGGGAGTTAGAGGTGTATTGGGGATGGGTTAGATGGGTCTAACTCCCAATAATTTTAGTTTTTTGGGAGTTAAGGAATTATTGGCGATGGGTTAGAGTTGCTCTAACCTCGCTCTACTGATCCAAAGTCCAAGGTCGCTGTGGGCTCCTACCAGTACAACTCCACCTCGCAATTCTTCTTCGCCGCCGGCGACTCCAACCCCAACCCCAACCCGACCATCCATAAGCCCACCATAGTGCGAATCCCCATCACCTCCCCTTCAGAGAGATCGCCGGACGCGGCGGCCGCCAAGATCCAGGCAGCCTTTCGGAGCCACCTGGTCCGGAGGCACGTCGCGGCTCCGGCGGCAGGAGACCGTGGATGTCGTCCGCGGCGACTAGCGCGAGCGCGCGCGCTTCTCGGAGGCGCTCATGGCCGTGCTGCTTCGCCTCGACGCCGTCCCGGGGTACTACCCAGCCGTGCGGGAGGCGCGGCACGCCGTGAGCCGCCGCGTGGTCGGCCTCCAGGAGGTGTTCGACTCCGTGCTCGCGGCGCCCGAGACCGATACGTGCGGGGTACCCACGAGCCTGGATCAGGTTCTTGAAGGCATCTGGGGCGCTGGAGAGACGCCGGCTGCGCCGACGGGGACGGCGGCGGAGCAAGAGGAGGTGAGGAGTGGCACGTGCTGGGGAAGGTTTTTCGGGGTAGTCTAGCGAGTAGCGTGTGTATGCGCCTGTGACTGAGATTGTAGTATACGAAGTATAAATACATGTATTTCGTGGATGTATACCATAGTACAATGATATGAACATGAAATGAGTACCTACAGTGATATAATTACTCTGAATTTTGTGATTTGTGCATTGATGGTAGGGTACACCCTTGTTATTTTTCATCCTGAATCCTGATGGGTGCTGATTGCACTTGAATTAGGGATTTTGTTTGATGTTGTTCTACCTTATTCCTGTTCTCTGTGATATTTTCCGTTTACCTACAACAAGGATGAAATACTGCATTCGTGCACTGTCCGCCGTTACAGTCGCCGTCACATGACCACGTCTGGAGCCACTAGCCAAGCCCAGGAGGCAGCAGAGAAGGCTGGTGTCGAAGGTGTTAGGGATGGCGATGGCTGCTGAGACTGTGAGAACAGGTGGAGCGAGGGGCGAATTAGCCTCCGTTTGGTTTAGGATTAAGGAGATGAATTAGAAATTTAACCTACTAAATATATTTAGGTTAGGTAGGGTTAAGTTAATCTAGTTAAAATTATTTAATCTCTTGAACTTAGGATTAAACTAACCCGTTAAATATGTGAAATAATTTAAACTATTATGATTAACTCTCATAAATTCAATTTTTGTATTGTTAATCCCCTGATCTAGCCAAACACTATTTTAGATTATCATGTTAGCTACTAAATACACAATTAGGATTAAGCTAACCTAGTTAACTTAATCCTAAACCAAACGGGCTCTTAAATTTGTGGAAGTAGGTATTAGCGGCTTTGGATATAGTCTTTGACGGCACCATCAAGTCCTCTTGGATACAGAATTTTGATATGAATTTTCGAGAATTCTAATCTATAGAGTGTTGTTGCTTTTTAATGGCTTTGGAACAAATTCCAAAAGAATGAGGTTGTATGCTATTTATGAAATTTTTGTAAACAGCACAATCTATAGTAATTTTAGAGAAATTTTAACATGGTCGGGGCGTGTGCAATGTTGGGAGCATTCCTTTTCCCTTACAGACTCGAATCCAAACACTGCAAGGTGAGAATCAAAGAAAAAAATTCCAAGACCTGGCTTCTCAGACACAGAAAATATTCTTTGCAATTGCTCCCTCTCTCTCATGTCTTTCTCCTGTCCCGTTTGGGTGGGGAAAGTAACCCACGAAATACTATTTTTACTGCTTCATGGGTCTCATTGAGAGGCTAAGGCCCTTCCCAGTGCTCCACGGTGTACAGGTGCTAAGAATGTCACATAGACGAAAAACTGATGTGGCAAAGTAATTAAGGAGGAGAGAGAGCACTTTGGTGACCCTAGGAAGAAACGATGCTAAGCGCGCGGACCTATGCAAAACGCCTATGTGGCATCTATGCATTGGGGAGTTTAGTTGCTAAACAATTAAATGAAGGAAGCTTAGCTACAAAAGCTAAGCCTCTATGCATTGGGGGGTTTAGTTGCTAAGTCCTTTCATGCACTTAGCACCTTATCTAAGCACCTGTGCATTGGGAGAGGTCTACGAGTTGCATCAGTTTAAGGGTGTGTTTGGTTCACTGGCTATCCCTCAGTGGGATGAGGGTAATCAGTTTTTAGTTGGTTGATCTGTGTTTGGTTCAGAGTATGAGAGGGATGAGGGTAGCCAATTTAGTGGAAAATTGCTCTAAAAAGCTGGTTGAGCCCATCCAAGAAAAAATGGTGGATGAGGGTGCCCTCAACCAACTCAACCTATCTCTCAAACCAAACACACCCTAAAGCTAGCTAGCTCCTGCTTGTGTGGCTTCCTTAGCCTCTCCACGCATTGCTTATGCCTCACAGAAATGTGCCTTGCATTAACCTTCTTCTTTTTTAAATTCTTGAACTATCTATGTAAAGCATCCAATAATCATTTGTATATACTCATGTGTTTTTGTTTCTTGTGAGATTCAACAAACCATAACATCATAATCATGTGTTTTCTATATTCTTTCATTCTTAGGATCATACGTGCTGAGGTAGTGTCACAAATCGTTAACGGAGCCTATGAAAGATCTATGGTTTTGCGGTTACATAAGCAGACTGCTGCCCGATGAGCCTATGAAGGAACCAATTATGCATGAGAAAATTAGTTGATGATGAAAGATAGGCTCTGCTTGGTTTGATGTTGTGTTGCAAAAGATTCGATAAAATGGCACGTTTAGTTTGGTTTTTGATAAAATATGATATGATGGGACATTTTATCAAAAATGTGATATGATGGGATATTTTATCAAAGACAAACTAAAAATAGCATTTTATCAAACTTTTCGTTGCTAATACGTCTATTTTTCTCTCTCCGATAGGTCCTGGACCAAAAACTTACAAAAAGTTGATGATGATTTTTCTCTGTCTCTCTTGTTAGTAACGAATAAATCATTAGTTTAAGATGCCTTGCTGAACTTTTGCTTAGCAATTAACAGAAAACCCACCTCTCTCAATTCTTGCTTATCCACATATTATAGCATATATATCTGTTATTTTTTCATGATTTTTGAGAAGTCCAAAGTGCATCAACTAACAACGGTTTGTGGGCGCGACTACTTGCCAGTTTTCTTTTTCTTTTTGTTTTTCTAAGGGAAACGGGCTCATCTTTATTAAACGACTAGGTTCATAGGGATGGATACAAATATCAGAGGGCTGCAACAGCCAAAAATTACGGCCCGAATCAAGACTTAACGATATCTTAACCAGCCCATGAGCCTCTTCATTCGATCTACTGCCTCCATGTCGAAAAACTGCTCCCTCAAAAGCCTTGGCACGCTCGCTTATCTCATACAGAATTGAGCTGTACGCACCGTGACTGCCATTGTGGATGTCCTTGACCAACCCAAGACGGTCCGAGGAAATAACTAGCTTCTTAGCGTTAATATCCAGCGCGAGAGCAAGTGCCTCCCTGCATGCAAGAGCTTCGAGCGTGGCTGGATTAGTTATACCTGAGATGATCATATAGGAAGCTCCCCGACATTACCCTGCATCATCACGACACACCGCAGAGAAGGCCCCCCTGGTTGCTGCTCTTCGATGCTCCATCATCCACATTAAACTTCAGGAAGCCAGCCAGAGGAGGCACCTATTTTGGCACGGCCAGGCGGCCGGCCAGTAGCCTGCGACGGCTTTGCATGCACACAGTTCAGCTCTTCCAAAAATTTGTTGATGAAACCAAAAGCAGACGGCGGGCTCCCAAAAATGTCTCTGGATTGCGTTGCGCACCGTCGAGGTAGCACAAAAAGGGTATTTTATTACCCGTCAAACTTTATCACATATTGTTACATTTCAAGTCATGCGAGTTTGATCAGGTTAGATGAGTGTTTAGTTATAGCCATGCTTTTGACAAGATCTCTTTTCTGATAACTGAGCCCTATGGGTCATAGATCGAAAAAGTGTCACAAAAATTCTCTTAGTCTTGTCAAATATCGTAAAATTTTTGTTAACCTAAGTACTTAGGTAACTTTAACTAAAATTATGTGACATACTGTAACATGGCTAGGTCTTAACCAAACAGACACAAAGTGTTCCAGACTCTTCATAGATTTGCCAGTTTTGTTGGTTTGGCAACACCGGGGCGTCAAAGCAAGCGGGCCCATGTCAAAAGGGCCCACATGCTAGCATATAATATTTCTTTTAGATTTTCTAAAATCAGATTGCGACCGGATTTTTGTACTTTCAGACAAAGAAAGACCCCATGCAAAACAAATCAGAGCATGTGCCATCCCCTAAAATAAATGAAAAACAGTTTAGATTTCACCCAAGATTTAGCCCTATAGCTAAATAGCCCGATGAAGAAAAAAATATCAATTCATCTCCTAAAATATCAAAACTAGCTTGACTAACTTCCTAGGGTGGTTCTAGATGTGGTTTTACCACCGTGTATAACAACATAATACTTTTTAAAATGGTTTTGCCACCATGCATGATGACATGGCGAGCCCCACACGTTATTAAGGAACTCTTTCTTTTCCTCCTTATATTTCTCTCTCTCTCTCTCTCTCCTTCCCAGATCCTTGGTCAACGGCCACTTTTCCCTTACCCACCCCTCTTGGACGGCTCCCTCACCTTTAGCTTGCGCTCATTGCCCTTCTTTGCCGCGGTCTCCTCCTAGATGCCTTCGCCATCACCGACCTCTCGTTCCCCTCCTTCTATGACGCCCAATCGGCTGCCACACGCGGCTTAGTTTGCTCGCTTCCACTCGCCTCTCTTGCCTTTAGCTCGCGGTCTCATGTGACATCCTCCTAGATGACTCACCACCGCCAACCTCTCTAACCCTGTCTTCTCCCTTGCCCTCTACTTTGCCATCCCGAGCCTCAACGGCGGGCGTTGTCATTGTTACTTGTTGAAGGAGGAGGTGACAGTAAAGATGGGAAAAGCGCCACAAGAGATGTTGGCGTAGTAGCAGTAGGCGAGGTGAGAGAGGTGGGCGTAATCGAGGAAGGGATCCGAAAAGGAGGAGGTAACCGCTGGCCTTGTTTTTGAGAAGCATCGAAAGGAGATAGGAAGGAGGAAGAAAAAAGGATTCCTCAGTGACATGTGGGGCTCATCGTCACGTCATCGTATATGGTGGTAAAACCGTTTTAAAAGTGCCATGCCGTTATATACATTAACAAAACCACTTAAAACCTAACTTAAGGTGTTATTTGGACTGGTTTTAGAACTTTGGGAGGTGAATTAGCTAGAGCGCCAAATCTCGGAGTGAAGTCCGGAGTCTTTTTTTATATAGAAAAACCATCGTCGTCCTCTCAAAAGAAAAAATCAGACCGACATCATCCATTTGACCTTCCAATCCTCTGCCAGCATCCACGCCGTCCATCTAACCCAGACCCGGAGGTCCACGCGCCAACCCAACTCGGACTCCACCGCTCACAAATCCCCCAAACAAAAGCTTAGAACAGGGAGATAAAAAAAAACTTGCGTGCTCTGCTGTGTTCTACCACTAATCCCCTCTCTCTCATCGTCCCCGCCTCCCTCAAAACTCCTCCTCTGCTTCGCCCATCTCACCGCCATCTCACTCTCGGCTAATTAAGCGCCAAACGGGGTTGCATTTGAATTGCCCACGGCTTTCTGCTTCGAGCACTTTCTCGAACCTTCTCGAGGCGCGCCCTCTCTCTCTCCTAGGGTTTCGTTTCGGCCTCCCACCCCTCACCCCCTCGCGCGGCCATGGGGGACGCCGCGGCGTCGCCCCAGGTGGAACCGGTGAAGCGACGGCGCGGGGATAGCGAGGGGATGAGGCGGGTGGCGGAGATCGTGATGGTGCTGGCCGCGGCCGGGGACGTGCGGGGCGGGAGGGAGCCAACGGCGGCGGAGCGGGCGCTCGCGGCGGAGGCGCGGGAGAGGCTGGCGGCCGCCGTCGCCGAGGGGGCTGTGCGGCCCAGGGATCTGTTCCCGGGGGAAGCGGTACGCGCCGTCGTCGAGGATCTCGGGCTCAATAGGGCCAAGGACCCCGCCGCCATGGGATTCCGCCCGCCCAAGGCCTCCATCGCGGGCAGGCTGGTGCTTACTAAGCGCAAGGTTTGTCAATATCTATTTTCGCTTCCACTAGTTTATTGGCCTTGTGGTGAAGTGTAGACCAAAATTGGGGCAATTTCGTGATGATTGCGATGTGAGACTGCTCGTGGCTATCGAACTTCTTTAGCTGGATTTACACTGCTGCTCGTAGAAGCACGAACTATAAGTATAACGTGTGAATGCTACTTTATTTACTAGTTCAAGCTGAGGAATTTCTTGGAAAAATGCCGATACTTTGATATGGTTCATCTATTCCTGTTGTACTTTAGTTCGATGGATTTTATGTGCCTTCATGAGCAGTGGCAGAGCCAGGATTTTAGCAATGAGGGTGCAAACATAGTCAATGGCTCGCAATCCTCTCTAATACACCCTCCATCCAGAAATATAAGGCGCACACGTTTCCAAGATTTGTCTTTGACCAACAATTAGTCCAACAATATGTGGATTATGTGATACAAAATTGATACCGTTGGAAAGTGCATTTGAATATGAATCCAACGTTATCAAGTTTTAATCATATAATCCACATATTGTTGGATCAATTGTTGGTCAAAGTTAAATCTTGGAAAGAGCCTGCGCTTTATTATTTCCGAATGGAGGGAGTATCTATTATATTCATTTTTTCAAAGATGTTGTTCAATTACCCAAACTCTAATAAAATCGCATTCTTAGAAAAAAAAATCATGTTTGAAGCCATCAAATTACAGAACGGAATAAAAAGCTTAAAATAGAACAACTGCACGACAATTGGTTTACTTAAGGCTCGAACACTCTTTGCTGTACTTGTGAATACAAACGTACGGGGTATAGCACAGCTGTGTCCCCATGCATCATGACAGGTCTGCCACTACTCATGAGTCGCTGCCTCCTAAGATAGATTTACTTCTGTCATGCTCATATGTTGAGCAAATATTTAGCTTTATGTTACAAGGTAGCTTCTGGTTTCAGGATTCTAGAATTAACGCCTGTGAATTTATTGTCTTCCATTGATTTTCTCTCGTTAAGCTATTGCATATACAAGTGGATCTCGTGATTTCATTTATTACTGCATGGATATGATTGTTCTTTTCGGCATTGAGCAGTTTCACTTGGTCTTTCAGTTATGGATTTCTTATTTATCTATTAATCATGTATTTTTTTTGACTAGCTAACTGTTAAGAAATCAACTAATAATAATAATCTAGCTGCTGAATTCGCCTGAAGTACCTATGGTCTATGCAAAACTTATTGTATATCTGCTCATGGACCAATTTGGCTACCTTCTTTCATACTATAGATGGAAGAAGTCAAGGAATCTCCAGTGCAACCAACAACAGTCACACCTCAAACAACTGTCTCGAGTGGAACGGCTGAATTCCAAGGTTCGCACGGGGCTCCCGTGTTCGCTGTTGGATCTCTTAGGACTCCACCAGCTGTTGCAGCGTTGCCTACTACTACCACAGTAACTTCTACCTCCGTAATGGTCTTCAAACCGCGTGGATCATCTCCTGTAAAACCAGTTACTAACCCTTCAGCTGTTGCACTACCCCATACTGGTCAACCGCATGTTAAGTTGGACAACGGTGTTAATGGTCCTTTGAATCTAACACGAGGTACTGCTCCACCATCTTTCTGCAACATTCATTGTTCATTCATTTTTGCATTGTTAAGTAAACACTTCTTATTTGTCGCTCATAAACAGCATCTTGCTTTTTCTAGACTAAATGAAGTAACTGTTTGCTTGGCTTTTGCATATGATCTTTAAACTCACATGTAAATGTTTTTGTACTTTCCACTGCACACATATGACGAAATTCAGTTTATTACCAGAGGTGCAGAAAACACGCGCACACTCACACACACAAATACTAAAATTGAACAGTTTCTATAACTGCACGTATGGATAACTGAAGCTGTCTAGCTTTCCTTCATGTAGAATTTAAATCCTCATTCGAGCACTATTCCTTAAGTGATGCATGTAAATCTTCATGAGATGCATTTATGCTTACTTGCTTACACTGTCATTTCCCCTCATGTCTAAAAATATTCTTTGTATGTATAATCACGGTTATAAAAGGTGATGCATTCTTTTGATTCTCCTAGCTCAGAAATTAATTTGGCTGTGTTGCCCACTGCTGCAGCGACCGTTGGTCACTTGAACAAATCGTTTCATGATACATCTGCTAGGTCAAATCTAAATGCTGTAGCGAGTACCAATCAGGTTGTGAAAAATCAGGACACGAAGGTTGTGGCAATTCAAACCGCGGCAGGAAACCCTGTTATGGGGCATCATGCCCCACCAGGAACAGCATCTGTTACTGCAAAACCTACTTTTGCGAACCACAATGGAATAGCGAAAAATGTTCAACATGTTCTGCACAAACCTGCTAATCATCCTAGCTGGATTCCTCCATCAACTGAGTACATGCATGCTCGTTTGGACTGCCAGATATGCAAAGTTGCTATCATGGATGCAGACAGTTTGCTTGTTTGCGATGCTTGTGAGAGGGGAGCGCACTTGAAATGCCTTCAGCATTATGGTAATAAAGGTGTTCCTATAGCTGACTGGCATTGTCCAACATGTGTAGCGCAGAGTAAGGGTAAACCCCTGCCACCGAAATATGGCAAGGTCACGAGAACTGTTGTAGCATCACAGGCTGGTCCACCTGGTGGTGGAACACAGTTTTCTGTTCAGGGAGCAGCAGAAAATACGGTTGCAAAGGAAAATCACCAAAAGGTTGCTACGGATGGAAATCTTATCAAGCCAAACTCCATGCAAGCTGGTAGCACTGTACACAATAGTACTATACTGGCTCTAAATGCTGCTACTGATCGTTCAGAATCACAATCAGTTTCTATATCCAGACCTGCAAAAGGAGATGTTAATAATGCTGAAACCTCCTCTAATGAAATGGAAGGGAATGAGCAACCGTGCAGTAGTACAGGATGCCACAATGTGAAATCCCCTTATGCACTTCAAAGTAGCGAATTGACTGCTGGCAGTAGTTCTGGAACCCATGCAGGGAAATCTCCTAATGAAAAAGCGAGCAGTGGATTATCTTTGCACTCTGTGGATTCAGCAAATGATGCCATTCATGGGCAGCAATCTACAGTAACTTCTGGGGTAAATTGTTCAGATAACTCTTTTGCTGTTGCTGCTGAGGCAAAGGTCAGGTCTGAAGCACAGTCTGAAGCTCTTCTGAGCGGAGATGTGGAAATGGTTGATAATAATGAGACAATTATGGATCAAACCAGCAATATTGCTACTGAAGAAAAGATCGAGACTCAAGCAACCTCTGAGCCAGATACAGTGAAAGATGTGGAGATTACTGCCAGCACAGAAACACCAATAGATCAAGGCAGCAATGTCGCAATTGAAGAGAAGATCCACACTGAAGCAAACTCTGAGCCACATACAATCAAAGATGTGGAGAAGGCTACCAGCACTGGAACACCTATATGTCAAAGCAGCAACATTGCTATTGAAGAAAAGATCCGGACTGATACAACCTCTGAGCCACATACAATCAAATATATGGAAATGGCTGCGAACACTGCAACAGCAATGGATAAAAAAAGCGATGTTATTACTGAAGAAAAGCCCTGGTCTGAACCAACGTCTGCAGTCCAAGATGTGGAGATGACCACCAATGCTGGAATACCAACAGATCAAACGCAGCTAGCAAATGGATCAACTGAAAATGGAGTAAGAGAACCTCCCAGTGGAGAGGCATACATAGACAAGTCTGACCTTAATGCAATGTCAGATCATCATAGCACCCATCAGGTAATTTCAAATGGAGTGCTGGATGTTAGGGATGAAGTTTTATGCAGCCAGGAGGGTAAACGTGTGGGTTGCGGTGCAGCACTGAGAGATGAATCCAACTAGATTCAGATATTAGGTTGCATCCAATTTTCTTTTACAGGTGTGTTTTTAATCTAACCAGTTGTTATAAACTTATTATTATAGACGGTTTAGTCACATCGGAATTTACTCAAGTAAATAAAATTGATTGTTTCTATATCTGATTTAGGGTAATACTAACCCTTAAGAGTATATAATTGGAAATTGGTTCTTCTGGTGCAACTGTGGCATTCATAACTTAATGACAGCCTATTTGAATCCTCATGGTCCAATATGTGCTTCACAGATGAGACCTTGTGTAACAAATAGTTCTTGCAATGTTATACCCCACTTGCCCCCTTAAACCCTTATACAGGCCTTTCGGATTTAACAATTTGTACCTTACCTTATATTTAATCTTTAATCTTTAACAGATGGAAGTATGAAGGATCTACCAGTAGTTCTGCTAGCATCAGTGATTAACCGTGCTCTCTGCATTCTTTTGGATCGCTTATATAGATTTGTTGGTCATGGGCAGCCTTTTTCCTTGAGGTTTGTGCTATGCCCTACGCCTCTTAAAACCCTTCTAAATGAGCTCTTGGCCGGTTGGCCCCCTAAATGAAACACGCGTACCAGACTTATCAGTTCACTCATTTATCAGTATAAACCCAGTTTATTTTCTTCATTCCTGTCGACATGAGATTTCTTTCAAATTTATGCAGGTGTCCACTGCCTCTTGGAGCCTTATAGGTTGTACTTTATGTAGTTTTATTTCAGTTATCAGTTCCTAGTTAGTTCATTCTTTTTTCTGTTTGATGCTCTATGCTAATCTCTGATGCTGTAATTAGATAGGGTTTGGCTGTGAGGACTGGATTAATGTCACAATAATGATATTTGCCTTAACGATCACCTTGGGCCAAGAGGTACAGAGTATTCGCCATTGTTTGAGGGTACCTGAGAATCTTGCCGTCCATCTCATTTTCCGTCCAGAGTTCCAGGGTACATTTTGTCTGGCTGTGCCCGTGATACTGTGAAACCTGCTTGATATGCCCGGTCTGGGACGGATTTACTCGGATTACTAATTTGTTGCAGCTTGCAACATGCCTGGTTGGTACAGCCCTCTTTGCAAGCATGCGCATTCCCCAATTTGAGTTCTGTACTCTTATGTTGCCGACTTACCTTGCCTTCATCCATACGAAGGTCATGAACCAAAGTGAAAACACCATATTGACGTATTGCTACATCTCGGCCGACATTCTACTGCGAAATAGAGTAAGTCGATGCATTTATTCACGAAAGGAAACGGACATATATAGGTCACCAAGACATGCTCATCACACACCCCATCAGACCCGGACCAAACATAGCACCGTGTTCATGTGCCCAGGAACATAACCCACGACGCCCAGACCAAAGACAACAGAACGCGCATGAGCGATGCAACTGCTCGGGCGCCTCTCGACGGCGACGGCGCAGGCGCTGGAGCGGCAGCCCGGTCGTCCACCCGCCGCGACGTACAAGAAGACACTGGAGCCTGCACTTCGACGTGCAGCTTCAACCCGCTCTTGCACCTCTCAGCGTTGGTGCTGGCAAAATACCTCGCGCCTTCGTCGTCATCGAGGCCTAGCCCGCTGAGCCCTCCCGTGTACGTCCTGATGGGGTTGCGGACCACGCACGAGTCGAACTCCGCCTCGCCTCCGACCTCCACGACGCTGCCGTCCGCCGTCGAGTATGCGAACCCTGAGATCAAGCAGCGTGTTATGTTCCCACAGTTCAGACTTCCGATTTTCCGAAGGTCAGAATGCAAGGATACTATTTTGACACTGAAAGATGGGGGTTTGTCTAGAGATGCACGAGAGTACGTGACGCCGTACGGGTGGACTGGACTTAAAAGAGGGTGTCTCCGACAGTGAAGAGCATATTTGCTGACCAGGCAAGGACGTCGGAGGCCACGTCCCACCCGGGTCACCTCCGAGGACATGGTGGTGAACAGCAGCGGGTGCAGCTCCAGCGACATGTTAATGCATGGCGATGGCCAGAAACAGAACGCCAGTGGCGGCGGCTGCCACCCCGGTGGTTCGTAGCGGAGACGACTGACATGTCGCGCCGCACACTGGAGCAGGAGGGAAGAGGGGATGGTAGAGAGTCACAGGATGAGACGAGCCGTTGCTCTAGGTTGGTTGGCTAAAGCAAACCAAATCATCTCGAACCGCCAGTCCTCTGTCGCGAGGAATTGTAGGTTAAAGCTGAGGATCTGCTTTACGTCTATCTACCAGTTCCGCTCATGGGTAACACTTCACTTTATTGTCCAATTTGTTTCTTTCTTTTACAGGATGCTATCAGATTCTCTCTGTCTTCTTCAAAGTTGGATCCAACTAATTTAACTTCAGATTGGATCCGCAGCAAGCAAACGTGAAAAGAAAATCATATTTCATTGCTTTTAAATCATGTTTGATTACGTACTCAGATTAACGTGGAAAAAGAGAGATTTGATTAAATGCGCTCTTTTACCGTGCCACACAATCATCTACCTCCTTTTACTTTTTGTTTGATCAAATACCCTCTCATCCTCCCCTGGTTACATCTAACCAACCAGCTAACCATACCAGAGACCATACCGCCCGTCTTGCCCCTTGTCCGAGCGATCTCCCTTGCACCGCCGCTGGGGCCGACGCTGCTAGTGGACGACGCCACCGACGGCGCCAGGGCCGACGCCTCCGCTCTGTTCACTCCCCTGCGCTGCCGCGACCCATCCTGCTCTCTCCTCTCCATCCAGCCCGCCGCCTCGTGCTCGTGAACCCAATCACCAACGCACGGGTGGTCGTGGCGTGGCCGTTCGGGGCAGAAGTGCGGCGCCGATGGGCGGTTCCACGCCGCCCTGACGTCGTCGCCGGCTGACCGCCGGGCGTGCTTCCTCGTCATCGCCACGGACAGGCTCGTTGACTACTGCCGCCCGGGGCAGGGCTAGGGGTGGCTTTGCGCGCCCCGGGGTTCCGCTACGACGCGGCCGCCAGCAACGTCGTCTCCGTTGGCGCCATGGTGTACCTCGTGGACGATAGGAGGAAGCTCTGGCGCGCGGACCTCGCCGACCTGGAGCCCAGGGTGGAGCGTAGGAACACGGTGTTTGCGCTCCCGCCAGGGAAGAGGGCGGCGCGCCACTACCTCGTGGAGTCACTTCGGCAGGTCCACCTCGTGCTCGCGGACGAGCACCACAGCCGCATCGCGCTCTTCAGGCTGGACTGGGACAGGAGGATGTGGGTGCTGGACTGCCTGTGCGGCGATTGCATGCTGCTACTGGGCCGCGGGTGCTCGGCGGCCGGCCACTCGCCTGGCACGGTGCTGTTCGTGCACCAGCCGTCGTTCAGTCTCATTGACGTGGGCGTAGACCGTGGCGGCGGTGGTGGGCACGTGTTGTTTTGGGCGGAGTCGAGGGTGGACGCCGGACAAGATGATGTGCTGGTGCTAAAGAAAACGGTGCAGCACTAGCAAGGCAAGTTCACCACCGGTGTGACTCGTTCTGGTTCTTCCCGGCCGTTGATCCAGATGAAAGTGCTTTGAGCTCATAGCTTCAAGGCCTAGCTAGTTGGAACATGCAATTCTTGCTTCTGTCATGCTGATCTCAAGCAATCAACACATATCGAACAAAGGCGTAAGGGGCCGAACCGAGGCGCGACCTGGATGGAGAAGGGAGAGGAGGATGGGTCGCGGCGGATAGCGGCGGCGTCGGCCCCGGCGCCGGTGGCGTGGTCCGCTGGTGGCGTCGGCCTCGGCGGCGGTGCTGCGGAGAACGCGATAGAGATGGAGAAGGGTGTTCGGTTCGGTTTGTTCAGCTGGTTGGGTTAGAGCTGGTCGGTCGGATATGGTTAGATGTAACCAGAGGAGAAAAAAAAGGCATTTGATCGAATAAAAAGTAAAAGAAGACGGAAGATTGTGTGACAAGATAAGAAAAGGCATTTAACTCCCCTGCTACAGTTGAGAGAGGCGGAGAAACCGGCGCGTCCAAATCCTTGTCTTTCTCCCCGGTGAGACCACTGTTTCTCCTTGCCTCCGGTCGCCTCCGGGCACCGCAAGGCGGGGAGAAACACGGCCTCAGCCGGTGGTGTACATAGGACCCGTGTTGGTCCCCTTTTGCGTCTCTGGTTCGTCGTCGTTGTGTCGGGGTCTTCGGCGGCGGTGGAAGCTTCGTCGTCCCGGCTCCATCCTCGGCTCAATGTTGCCTTTGTTGGGGACGTTGAGGAGCCCGTGGACGTTTTGGTTGTTTCTTCGTCTTGTTTGATGTGTAGATGGTTTGGATGGATCTCGATGGCTTCCATTGCAGTAGCTTCGGCAGCGCCAGAGGTGGCCCCAGGATCGATGGCTGCTCCCCTTCTTCGAGTTTGCAGCGAGCTAGGTCGCGGCCGTGGGTCTGCGGATCTGGTTCGGGTGCCTGCACGGATTGGGCCTTCGGCCCCGTCGAAGCGTCTTTCGCCGAGGCAAGGTTCCGCCGTCTACAGCAGACGACTATTGCGACGTTGAAACGAGGTTGTGTCCTCTATTGGTCTTTGCAGGTGCCGTAGCAGCGGCAGGTTCTACCCTCGTTTTCTTTTGGCCTTCCCGATGCTGCGGCGACGAGGAGATGATGGGCGGCGAGGCGGAGGCTGTTTTTCAGCCCTAGGGACGTCCTTGTAATTTTTTCTTTGAGAGCTTGTTTGTAATTTGGGGGGCCAGCTGTCTCGTTTCAGATGTATCCAGTGTATTCCTTAACTTTTTAATGCAGATATGAAAATGCCCTCGGCTGTTTTCTTAAAAAAAAAGAAAATGCATTTTATCAAATCTCTCCACGTCAGGAGTACCACGGAACCCACTGCACTGCAGCCACAGCCAACAGGCAGGCCACACCACCAGCAAACAGTTCTACCAGTATCTCCCTGGCGACGCCGACCCCTCCTCCTCCGCCATTCCCCTTTCCCGACGCCACACAGCGACGGCGGCGACGCGGTCCAGCTCTCGCCGCCTCTCTAACTCCCGATCCTCTCGGTCTCGCTAGCTCCTGCAGCGGCTTCCGACCTCACCTTCTTTCTCCTTTCGGCGGTCTGGTAAGCTTTTCTACTATTCATACCGAGATCTGGTGAGGTGATGCTTAATGTGGATGGGCGGGAAGTTTCGTATACATGTCAGATCTAAGGAACGCTCCTAGCTCGGGCGATGGGATTGCCGCAGCGGCGGAATGCTTCTATCTCTTCCCCTGATTCAGATAATCCGATGTTTCCAGTGGGGTTTTCTAGGAACTGCTTCCAGTAGCCATGTTTGTGGTTTTGGATTTGTGCGACCTACGTGCTTTGGTCCCGATTTTCTCGATGCCATCGTGTGCTGGTTCGTCTCGGATTATGGCTGCATTGCACGGGTGGATTCCTTAGGTTTAAGACCACCGACATTGGCTGTCGAAACTCCCAAATGCCTAGCTGTTTTGCTGTACTGTGTGGCAGTTGGAGATTACTTCTAGTCTTGCTTGGGCTATTAGCTTTTGGCGTAATTAACATTTAACAGTATTTATGCCAATTAGGAGGGAGATGTTAAGTTCGGTAGAACCAGCTGGAATGCCAGCTATGCATGTCTTAGTTTCACCATATATTTGTGTCTGACTGATTTAAATACTCAACTGGTAGATTCGGTTCGATTAAGCATATTAAGCATTCTCATTGGCAAGTTTGGAAGTACATTTCGCATCACTTAGCCATAAGATAAGAGTTTTCTAAAATCATACAGCTTTGAGCCTTCAACAAAAGGATTCATCTGTTCCAGAATGGCTGCTTTGTATGGTGGAACTTCGTGTGGATCATTGCTGCAAAAACTGCAGGTACCTGCTCAAACTGCTCCTTACTCGATCATGCCATAAAAGAGCTGATTCTTTTTCTTGTATATTTAATTTGAGGTGATCTATCTTCTTATTTCTTTTTTTGGATTATCAGTTAGTATGGGACGAAGTTGGTGAGAGCGAGGAGGACCGTGACAAGGTTCTGTTTCAGCTGGATCAGGAGTGCTTGGATGTGTACAAGAGGAAAGTTGATCAGGCACTGAAGTCGAGGGACCTTCTTCTCCAAGCACTGGACTACTCAAAGATGGAGCTTGCCAGGCTTGCTTCTGCCCTTGGAGAAAAATCCATAGCAAGAAGTGTAAGTGAAAATATGTGTCTGCTTTCAACAATCTTAGGCTAATGTCAGTCTGACTGTAACTCTGAAGAGAATGAGGCATGCATGATTCACTAGAGTTTTCAGTATTCTGGCTCTGGTGTGTAGAGAAATTGATTGCGGATCCACTCTAGCAGTGTTTCGTGTTTACTGTGTTCATGTGTTGGATTTCTAGTTCTGCTCTGCCATGCTAGAATACATTCAGTGCTGACCTTGTTAGTACTTCTCCATAAGTTCAGTTCAAAAGCCGTTGATCTTAATAGTTACTGGCTTACTGCATACCAGATATCAGATGATACTTCAACATGTTTTCATAAAGATTACAGGGGTGTAAAATTGATAATGCTTAATCTATGCAGCCTGAGAAAACAACACGGACAATCAAGCAACAACTAGCTGCTTTAGCTCCAACACTTGAACAATTGGGCAAGCAGAAACAGGAGAGAATAAAGGAATTTGCTGATATACAGTCAAGAATCGAGCAAATACGGGGTGAGATTGCTGGCAGTCTCGAGATAGGCCAGCAGGTGGCAATACCACAAATTAATGAGGATGACTTGACAGATGAGAAGCTTCGGGACTTTCAGTCTCAGCTCCAAGAGCTCGAGAAAAAGAAGGTATGCATTTCTCTGTTTCTTTTGCTCTGTAGGAGTAGTCTCTAATGCTTGGCGATGGTTGTATCTTTGATTTCATGGAGACGATAAGATACATCTCTCTTGACATTACAGAGAGAGAGGCTGGAGAAGGTACTTCAGCATGTAAGAACAGTACAAGATCTCTGTACTGTACTGGGGATGGAATATTCTAGCACAATAACTGAAGTTCATAGCAGTCTAGACGACTCTATCAGTAAGGACCGCAAGAGCATTAGCAATGATACCCTGTCAAAACTTGATAGGACGATAGCTACTCTTAATGAAGATAAAAGGTTGAGGCTAAAGAAGGTAAAGCATAAGTTCTACTTCTGTACTTGCCAACCAACAGCTATTCTATTCTGACATCCACAATCTCATGAATATGATTGACATCTGATTTTCAGCTTCAAGAGCTTGCCACTCAGCTACATGATCTATGGGATCTCATGGATACTCCGATGGACCAAAGAAGCTTGTTTGATCATGTTGCCTGTAATAGAACAGCAACTGTTGAGGAGGTCACTGCACCTGGAGCACTTGCTCTAGACATAATTAATCAAGTGAGATGAAGCAATATATAATTTGATTATTTTGCTGGACTTATGCCTTATTTTTTTCTTTTGTCTTCTTGTTTGACCTTCCCCTCCAATATTCAGGCTGAAATTGAGGTTCAAAGATTGGATGAGCTAAAATACAGCAAGATGAAAGAAATAGCATTTAAGAAGCAAACCACATTGGAAGACATTTATGCTGGTGCTCACATATTACTAGACACAGCAGCTGCCCATGATAAAATATCCGCGCTGATCGAGTCAGGGAACATGGAACCTTCAGAATTGATTGCTGACATGGATTGTCAGATACTGAAAGCAAAGGAAGAAGCTTTGAGCAGAAAAGAAATATTAGATAAAGTTGAGCGATGGATATCTGCATGTGAGGAGGAAAGCTGGCTTGAAGATTATAACCGAGTATGCTAGCTATGAGTTTTAGTAAATCATGTTATTGTGCTTGTATTAGGTGGTGCCACTAACTTATTCCTGTTTGGAACATTTTTCTTATAGCAAATTCCTTTTGCAGGATGACAACAGATATAACTCAGGCCGAGGTGCCCACCTGAATCTCAAACGCGCAGAAAAAGCTCGTATTCAAGTTAGCAAAATTCCAGGTGCTTTTGTTGGTGCATAAGTAAAAAATCTTTGCTGTAACCCTGAATAATTTTTGCTTTCTTTTGATGCATTTAATGCTATCTAAGTGTAGAAGAGCTGCTTCGGGGAAATATTCAGAATAGGCATCTTTTCTCCTTGAGATATGTTTTTGTTTTCATGTTTCTTTGCTGATGTAAGCATTCTTTTTAGCCCTTGTTGAAATTCTGGTGGCCAAGACGAGAGTTTGGGAAGAGAATCATGGAAAGTCCTTCACATATGATGGTGTTCTTCTTCTAGCTATGTTGGATGAGTATGTTATGCTTAGGCAAGAGAAGGAAGAAGAGAAGAAAAAAATGCGGGTTAGTGTTACTTCATTTATTGTACTGTTAGAAGCTTTTTAGTGCAACTGGATGTTGAATATGATAGCAATTTCGTTATTCTAGTTATACCACTCTTTGGCAGTTAGAATATGTTGCATATGTTTTTCAGCTGTCAATCTGCCATTCTGGCCATATAGACATATGTAGTTGCCGTTTCTACCTCTTCTGCATCTGAATTTCTTTGCCAGTTACTAGTTTGCCACAGTTCTGAATAACATTGTGTTTGGTTGAAGATATTGATGTTCACATAAACCAATAAGGATGCTATGGTGATACTTATTCATGGTTTGATCAAATGTTGTGATTGCTATCAGCGTCATCATTCTGTTTCTTTCACATTCCAGGAACAAAAGCGCTATACTGAGCAGCTACTGAACATCGACCGTGAAGGGCCCTTCGGAACACGTGTCAGTCCCTATAGATTGGCTAGTGTGAAGAAGGTAACTAGCCCGAAGCCCAACAGTGGTGCAACAAACGGGACCCCTGCTAGAAGACTATCAATCAGCACTCAGCAGAACGAGAGCAAGAGTGCCCGGTCTGCTGGTAAGGATGGTAAGAAAGATACTGCTGCAGCAAAGACAGCAGCTTCCCTGAATGAAGCAGCAACAGCCAAGGAAGATGACACATCCATTCACAACTCCGACACTGATCCAATTCCTTGTTCATCATGAACTGTTGTCTCTCTCTTTCTAATTCTGATGCCCTGCATTGTTTTTTGTTAGTGATCTCTTGTTAGATTCTAAACTGGAGTTTGATAATCTGATGTCGAATCTTGTAGATGGCTCTGATCATTGGTTGGTGCCTTAGTGGTGTCCTAACTTCTGAGTGGTTCTACTAGCTGTCTAGTTCTAATCCATACCCTTAGAAGTAAAATGGTTTGCATATTATTAGCCGGTTTACTGACTATAAAATGAGGTTTCCGTTTACTGTACGGTGTTGTTTGTTTTGTCTGTGTAATGTTGTGTCTGTTTCATGTTATAAATACCAGTCATCTGATATAAGGGATACCACATGCTAGGCTGCTAGGATCACCTCGCCTCATTTGGAACACAATTTATTTTCTAAGATCCCTACAAAAATTGAACCATGTCTGGTACTGTTTGAGGTAAAATTATTCGCGTCATCTTGAAGCATGAGAAAATCACTACACAGAAAGGGCGATGGCTATTGCACTGTTAGACTCACGGCAGCCATTCGTGGGCACCTTTCCCTAGACGACACGTGGACGCTCTCACCGGCACCGCCTTCCTCGGCTGAAGAGTTTGGTAAGGATAGCAATGGGCGGATAATGAACGGGTAACTCCATTAGACCTGATACCCAAATTCATAATCTTACTCTCTACTATGAGGGTACCATAGACATAGAAACGTGTCCATAATCAAACTTAATAGGTAGCCGGTCCCTGCTCAATGGGTATCTAATTGGTATAATATAATATCAGTATGTCAGTGGTATAACTGACAATATAATATCAACCAAACAATATACAACACAATAACAATCAAACATCCAGCAAACATATAGTTAGTCCCATGAGTCATAACAATAACAAATAAACACAATTCTTAGACTTAAGAGTTATCTCGCAAGTCATCGGTTGGCGGCTAGGGTTTGGCTGGCTGTTGGCACCGGGTGGTGTATTGGTGTGGGGTGTGTGTCGGATGAGAAGTAAGAAGGAAGGAGAGTGCGGGTAGGGTTCACTAGGGTTTTGAAATTATAAATTTCCCCCTTCCCAGGTCCACATGTCATATAAGATTTTATTGATTTTCATTTTGTTTCGGGTACCCATGAGTATAAATTGGTACACAAGATCAACCCATATCTTATCAAGTACCCACCAAAAAAAACACATGGGTCTTGAGCGTCGAGCATACCTAACCTAATCGGCTTGTTACCCACGGGTATCCAAATTCATGGGTAAAATTGCCATCTTGAAGAGCTGGTCCTCAGTTCCCTAGTGGGCTCTTCCTCTACGACAAAAGATTAGAAGCAAAAAACCAAGTTTAACAATATTCCGGAAATAAAGCTCCCCAGACTTGGAAACTTGCCAACAAAATTTGCCCCTTCCTATCAAAAATTCAAAAATCCAAAACTAACAACAACAAATTTCACTTAAATAATTCAAAGCTATGAATCGACAACTTTTAGTAGAAGAGAATTTGAAAGCAGGTACCGAAAATTTTCGCGAATAAATTTGAACTAGGGCATCTGAAACTTTACATTGGACAAATTTCTGACAGATATTCAAAACCTAAGTATGTAGTTGGGACCTCCTCCCCCCCCCCTCCCCAATCCCCCTCTCCCATGGGGTGGAGAAAGAGAAGTGCAAAAATGAGGCGGCTGGCTATCGGAGCATCACCATGCAGGGGCAAGGGTAAGTCGGTAGCATGGTGGAGGCAATGCTAATGGGTTTCGTGATGAGAAACTTCAAGTCGAAGATGTCAAGACAAGATGACAACAAGTACTATAACATTAATGTTCTGACCATTTATATGACGATATTTGTGGACACTTATATGAATGGTTCTATGCGGAAGTCCTCAAGGCAGCTTCTGGGGATTTTTTTTTCTGAGTAGCTCAAAAGAAAATTTTGGTCCATCTCAAAATGGTTCGCTTCCTGCTGTACCTCACGCAGTGCCACCTGCCTTGCACCGTTACCCTTGTACACAGCCACCAAAGACTGCGAGTGCCGGAGCAATCTCCGTCGAAGAAATCAGGCACCAAGGGCCCAGATTTCCCCATTTCTGTGTCCTCGGGCAAAACAAACGAACACAAACCTCAATTGATCCGATCCAAACCACGGCGCAAAAGGGGGGGAAAAAAGGTTACATCGCCTTCCCGGCTATGCTTGCTTCTTCCAAGGCTGCGGCGATTCCACCGTCTCCCATCCCATAGATCGAGCAGAGCGGCGGCGGTTGGAGGGAGAGGGGAGATGAGGAAGCGGGAGAGGGAGAACCCTTGCGGGATCTGCGGGCACTACCACAAGTGCGAGGAAGGGGAGATATGCGGGGTTTGCGGGCACAGGCCGGCGGCGCCGGAGGCGGTGCCCCCGGCGAGGCTGGACTCCGCCTTCCCCACCGAGGTGCTCAAGGACTTCCTCTTCCTCGGCAGCTACGACAACGCCTCCCGCTCCGAGGTCCTCAAGACGCTCAACATCACCCACATCCTCAACGTGCGTAATGTTCCCCCTCACCCGATCCCCGTTCCTCATTAGTTTGGACTGTTTCCGCATGCTGAGGTCGGATAAGTATGATACCATGAATCCATGATATCCTTTTGTGCAACATTCATTTTGTGTGGTTTGGCGTTAGGGTTTGGTAACTTGTAGGATTACTTGAAGCGTGATTTTAGGGTTGTAAGTTTGCCTAGTTTACTGATTGGGAGGGCAGGGGGTCATCAAGTTTTTGATAAGGATGGAATGTCGAGAAGGCGAAAAGATTATCCTCCACGCATACAATTTGTCCACTCACATTGCTCTTGATCGTGTAAAAATGCAAGAAGGATGGTTTGATCTGTGCACTGCAAAGTTGCAGATTCTCGTGTGCAATGGATTTGCTTGTAAAGATAGTTATGAAGAAGTCATAACAAAATAATGTGTGGGAACATTGTAGCAAATTGGAACAGAAAATGTTCCATGAGAGCAAGGAAAGACAAATAGCTTCAAGGGCTTCGTTGAACTAGATGTCAAATAGGAGCCAAATGGGGAAATTTTAAGTGTGGCACTTGATTGGAACTTATAGTAAAAAAGTGTGGCTCACTTGTTATCATTGGATGATTGGAATATGGGGTACATAGTAAAATATCGAAAATGAGGAAAAACCTATGGTGCTAATTACTACTACTAATGTATGGTTTCTTATACGAGTACAACCATATTGGGCACTTCAGGTGTTCATCAGGTAACTGAAATTTAGCAAAACAATGAAATATGATATAAAAAAATGGCTTAATAATTCAACTCTGAGTTAATCATTCAACTAAGAATATGGTGTTATTGAACGTCTTTTTTTTTGCCCTTTACAAACAACTTTCCCGCCATCCGCTATTCATCCCACAAGTGGGAAATTGGGAGAAATGAGAAAATGTGGAAGGAGAAATAAGTAGAGGAACTTGTTGTACCAAAGAAGTTGTATAGCTATCCTCATTTTTAATATATTCTTGTGATAAACTGCTCAAAGCAACATGGTAATTATCAATTTATAGTATTGTACTGGTCCTCTACTGTTTAGAAGTTAAGCATGTCGGCATTAACTTTTATTGTTCCCATGCTTCATTTGAAAGTTGAAGGCAACTCATAGGGTATTGCTTAACAGACTGTGCCAGATTGCCATAATCTTTACCGGAATTCTTTCACTTATCACTGCCTTCAAGATGACAGAACCTTGGATTTTGATGGTGCAACCCAGTTTCTAGGTATTGTGTATGTTATGCTTTCAACATTTTGGTCTGGAATAGATTGAATATTGTCTACTGTTTCCCTTTATTTTTGCTCTCTGAACTTGACATTGTTGCTTGGTTTTGTTCGAGCATATATTCTTTGCATTTTATCCTAATGTGCTCCATTTTCAGTCCTTTCCTTTTCTTGTAACTTGGTCTTTCCATAATTGTTTAAACTTGACTTTTGAAGCCATCTTGCCATTAAACTTGATTCCTGTGTTTGTCACCAATGAAATCTATATTTTTATACCAGTGGTTTTTCTACTTTATCTCTTCTTAGTTCTGGGACCTGTTGAATGCACTCCAGTCTTTCCGCTCCTGGTGTTTTTTTATATTTGAACAAATAGAGAGTACTGCAATAGGGAACAGACTGTATATTGCTTCTCCAATACTGAGCTAGGAGATCTCCTTGCCCTCTTATTGGCTATGGAGATGTTTTGTCTCATTGTGTCCTTCTCTGCAATTGCAGAACAATGTGAAAGAGAGAAATCACGTGTTCTTGTCCATTGCATGTCCGGGAAAAACAGGTGCGTGCTAGTGCAGTAATTCTCATTGTAATTTGTTGTTGGCCATTGTTGTCATTGATTGATGAGTACTTATCTGAAACACATTATTGATTGGTGAATACTTCTCTGGAACACATTTTTTTAGGTCAGCTACTGTTGTAACAGCCTTCTTGATGAAGTCTAGAGGGTGGAGGCTTGCACAGTGTTTCCAATGGGTGAAAGACCGGCGACCACAGGTGCTACTGACAGAAGGTAACTCCATACCCTTTGTAGTTTTTTTTGTTAACCAAAGATATCTCGTGTATTGAAAATCCCTGCTAATCAGCCGTTCATAATTTTGTTGTCTGAATCATTAATAATACGTACTCATACATAGTAAATTGGTGTGGTAAGATAAATTCGACCGTCCTCTGTAGTTAATGAACAGGATATGTGTTGTCATTGAATGCATCATTAATAGTACTTACTCATATATAATGTAATTGGTGTGGTAAGATAAATTCGACCATCCTCTTTAGTTAATGAACAGATATGTGTTGTCACTGAATGCATCAAATGGAGTATTTTCAGGAGCTAGGTTAATATATCATTAGTGTTCTCACGGCAAGTTGGCCTTAGGAGGCTATGGATGACCTGTTATACAGATTGCTCATGTTTCCTTAATTTGGGCACATCCAAGAATAAACTTAGCTATCTTTTTTCTCATTAGGCACAGGCATTCTTGTTTACAAAGAAAAGACAATAAAGGTAGTCATATGTTACTTAGTTGAGCAACTGCTCAATCTTTAATTCTCACAGATTTTAGCCTTGCATTTTCAAATAGTATTATTGATTGATGAGCTATCCAAATTATCATAAGCTAACAGTAACTTTTTGTACAGCTTCTCAGCGTCAGCTTGTTGAGTATGAACAGAAGCTTTTTGGACCCAGTGCTGGCACACTAGCTCAAACCATGGTTCTAACTGAGTCATTTCCTTCGCTTGGATTTGGTTTCCCAAAACAATCAGGTGACATCCAAGTGCCTGCGTTCAACCAGACTCCCGTGCCATCCATTTTCGAGCGAGTAGGCCCAAATAATGTTCCCAGTAACTTTACTTTTGGAGCCGAGGGTACAATGGAAGCCAATCCTCCAGAGAACAACAATGGCGCAGGCGTCCCAACTTCGTGTGATAACCAGATGGACAGCTCTTAAGATGACTTAACATGGCGAATATCCTTTGTTATGAATGGAAGTTACTGGTAGGTGTATCAAATATGTCACTGGATGTATTAGATTTCTGAGGCATTTTGTGCTTTGTACAATTGAGAAATGGTTCTGGCAAATGACCTGGGGGGTTATATGACAGTAGACTCAGCAACTCATGATGGCTCTGGTTGGTCGTTATATTTCGCTCCCTGCATAAATTTCGGAGCATATGCTGTGAACTCGAGCCATTAGTGTACTGATGCACCTAAGCTCCCCTCAGGCGCACGATTAGAATTGTACAGTCCAGATGGAAGCGGGTGCGCACGATTTATGCTTTTGCTAAATCACTGATTCCCCTCGTATCTCGTCCTTTCCAGTACCGACATGGACGATGAATTCCACCCCCTCTGTCCATCCTGATCCTAGCCTCTACCATCTCTGGCCAACCTGACTGCGCTGCCGCCCGTCACCGGCCACCCTTGACCTCTGCTGCCCTCGGATCTGGCGAGCCCAACCTGCAAAGACTGCGGCCTCTAACATCTTGTTTATTTTTGTTTTTTCTTGTACTTGACATAGAGGAGGTAGTCTTGGTGTGTTTTGTTCTCTGATTTTCATCATCCTGTAATATTTCAATTGATATTACCAGGATCTTCTTTGATTCTGCATTCGCTTCTGCAACATATTGTCCCAACATGTCGAGAGAGAAATGGGGGTACGATGCATGATGTATCTGGACGCATCATGGATCAAGCGGGTTAATTACAATACTCTCTATTATGGGTATTTTAAGCTAATCCATTTCCCCCAAAGGTAAGCAATCCGGATGCCGATATTGCCCAACATGGATTCGCTTCCCAGCTTTATACGCGGCAGCGGCACGGATCTGCGCCGAGGCGGAGTGCGCCGTCCTGGATGCAGGCCGGCCGAACATCGCCGGCGGCTAAGGGATCAAGAAGCGCGTCGCGGAACGGCTCCGTGCGAGAGGGTCCGATGCCGGTAAGTGCAACCTTACTTTTCAGTTTCCGAGTGCGTTCTCGATTGAGTACAGCACAGTAATCGGAGAAGCAAACAGCCCAAGAAATGAATCGGATCGCGTGTTAAGCAACACGGGTTGACATTGTTTTCGTGGTTGGGCGCAGGTCTCTGCAGATCGTCATGGGAGAGAAGCAGCAGCGTCCCGGCGGGCAGCCACGAGCACGTGGACGTGGTGTTGTCAGTGGGGCTGACGACGTCGACGTCTCGCTACATCGTCGAGGTCAACATCGCCGCCGAGTTCGAGATCGCGAGGTCTAGCGCCGCGTATCAGGAGCTCCTCCTCTCCCTCCCGCGGGTGCGCGTGGCGAGGCCGGAGGATTTCAGGAAGGCCGCCGCGGCAATGTGCGCCGCGGCGGCGGAGTCCATCCGAGGCGCGGGCATGCACGTGCCGCCGTGGAGGCGGGCGCGGTATTACGTGCAGGCCAAGTGGTCCGGCCAGTACAAGAGAGTGACGGGTGTGGCTGTGGCGTCGCTGACGGGGGCACAGGAAGGAGCGAGCAAATGGCCTGCTGCCCGCCGGCCCGGCGTGCCGTCCGGCCGCCGGAAGCATCGCGGGATGGAGATGGGGCGCAGGGAGATGACCATGGAGGGATTGGCGAGCGCGAGACCATTAATATTCGGAGGATTGTGACAGCATCCGATCAGATGATGAGTCTGTTTTTTCTTTAGACGCTTTGCTGGCAAGCTGTAGTATTCTTTCTTCCTTTCTTGTTTCTGCGAGGAGCTGTAGTCTTCTTTCTGGTTAGGGTCTGTGGAAGTGTACGTTTCTGGTTATGTTCGAGTTTCACTGAAAACTGTAAATTTATATGCCTAAAATATGAAGAGTGTGACCGCAGTGTCGGCAAAAGTGTACCATAGTGTAGTGACACTATGAATTGGATCCTGGGGAAAGACTGGTACACCTGACCTGTGACAAGATTGTGGTGCTCCGAACGTGGTACACGCACTTGACACTTTCATCAGAAATCTTATTTTACTGTTTGACTTGGAAACGACCAGTTGTGATCACGAGAATATACAAATGGACTCTTACGACTTCCAGTGACCCAGCAGGTTGCACAAAACCTGGGTGCCGACTCTTCTACAAGTTACAGCTTGTGACCACGGCACTACCTAGCTGAATTGCAATTTTCTACCAGATCTGCTTAATTAACGTGTAAGACAAAATCAAGCTCAATCACGTCTCCCTTTCAGTTTTGGCGATGCACTACTACATGCGGGCATGCAGATTGCTTTAAACTAGTGGCACGACCAAGTACCAACCATCGAATATGTCAGCCTTGCGACACGTCGACATCACGGCATGTCTTCCGAGACCGGCCGGGCGCTTGGGGCGCAGCAGAAGCGAAGTTTTGGTTATGTGCGCGTCTGCGCGCAGAAAACGACAAATTTTAAATTTTAGATCTAATGCCTTCCACCAGCTTAAGGGGGTGTTTGGTTGGGCTTTTCAGCAGCAGTCCAACCAAACGGCCAGTTTTTCAGCAGTTTTTTACTAATGATAGCTGTGGGCTTTGCAATATAAATTCAGCTGTTTAGAAAAACTGCTTTTTGCTAGCTTTTTGTAATATGCTGAAGCTTCAGTGCTCAGTTTTCAAAATGTTATAGATGGTTTGGATCAACAAAAACCCATATGTTTACTTTCCCACAGCCACAGCAGTTTTTCTAGACAGCCAGCCAACAGCAGCTTTGTCAACAGCCACAGCCCAACCAAACAGGCCCTAAAGCTTATCAGATAACTGATTCATCGGGTTACCTAGTTACAATTTCGGTAGCATTTTTCCTATAAATTTAACCCTAAGACAAATAGACAACAAATATAATATCAACAAAATAACCATAAATCCCTCCAAACCAACTCGCTCACCCCCAGCCTGACTAGGCTATTACATCACCACATAAAGGCTCCCTTTTAGATGGCTTATGGAGCAGCTTATGGCCCCCAGGAAGCCATAAGCCCTCTAGAAAAGAAAGAGAGCCTTAAGCTTAAAATTTAAGCATCCATTTTTTCTGTTGGTGGGGGAAAACCTAAAAAATGAGGCTTCCTGACCTTCTCCGAGCAAATTTTACCTCGAATGACCATTTTACCCTCGGTACTTCGTGTTATTTACCCGCTACTGCCACTGACTATAAAAAAAACTCTCACCATTTTTCCCCTCACCCGCACCACCCTCCTGCCCTCCTCCTCCCTCCGCGGGCGCCGCCCCACCCTCCTCCCCCGCCTCCTGCGCCCCCTCCTCCGCCCCAGCCGACGCTGGCCCCGCCCTCTTCCTCTCCCCCGCCGCCCTCCTCCTCGCCCGTCGGCCCCGGATCTGCTCCCTCCTCCCCGCCGGCGCTACCCTCCTCCTCCCCACACCAATCTCCCTCCCGAGCCCGTCTCCTCCTCCCCCTGGCCGGGCCCCGCCCTCCTCCTCTCCCCGCCGTCCTCCTCCTCGCCCGCCGGCCCCAGATCTGCTCCCCTCCTCCCCGCCGACGCTGCCCTCCTCCTCCCCACGCCAATCTCCCTCTCGAGCCCCGTCTCCTCCTCCCCCCCGGCCGGCGCCGCCCTCCTCCTCTCTACGCCGGCGCCGCCCTCCTCCTCCCTGGCTGGCGCCACCCTCCTCCTCCCGGTCGCCTCCCGCTGCCTCCCAGCCGCCTACCCCGCCGGCGTCCGGCGTCCCCTCCTCCCCACCGGCGACGCGCGATGCGGCGGTGAGGTGTCTCCCCCGGCGCTCGTACCAGTCGGCGCGATTGAGCACGCCGATGAGGTCCCCGGCAGCGGGCAATTGTGATGCTACCTATGTTCAAATTGTTTCAGTAATCGTGATGCTGAAGATCAAATTGTTTCAGTCCGTTGTTCTCAATTGTTAGCTAATTACAGTTGCAGATCAAATTGAATACATTACTTCTAGGATTTATGCACTGCTGTATGGATTGATGTGTAATGCATGTTAATGTTTGTACGTGTCCACTGATGATGTAGTGAAAACTTGATGGGTGCACTAAAAATTTTGATGTATGGACTGATGTGTGCAATGATGTAGTGAGAACATAATGTGAGCACTGATGAGTTACTTGAGTTCATGCCCCTCACTACAATTGCACTGAAGTGTTTTTATTTTGTTTTTCTCCAGGTGTAAGAATCTCATACATGTCTTAATTAAGTATTGATGTCATATATTTAGTACTGATGTTAGCAATCTATGTGCAATTTTTTTGTTTTATGGCAGCTGAATAAATTTAATCCATGCTTTTCTATTTCATAGCTTATTTATGTGCTAAACTGTATTAAAAACAGATGAAAATAGTGTTATTATCATTCAAATAGCAAAGTAATAAGGCAAAGAGTATTATAGAGTTTTCACAATCTACCTCTGTCTACAAGCTCAAATCTCAGAAGCTGTCTAGAAGGGGACTAAGAGCTTCTTAGGCTTCCCCATACCGGAGTTTCCCCGCACCGTTAAGTTTAAGCCGGCTTATGCACAAGCCGAAGCCGTCTAGAAGGGGGCTAAAGTCATACAACAATAAGCTCACATAAGCCATACACAAAAACAACAAAATAAAGGCAAAGCTAGAAGTCTTCAGCGTCCCTTCTCCTTGCTTTTGCAGAGTCTTGAAGTCTGAGGCATCGTACCCGATCGGAAAAGGTACGGAGAGAAAACGGGCATGGGAGTTCAGGTTCGTCCACGAACTGACAGGTTAGAACATCACTCTTGAGGATTTGAAAATTGGGCATCTTGCTACTACTACTCAGCAAACAGCACAAGCCATAAAAGCAACCTACTGTCTCAAACTTGTCGGCGTCGAATTTGCTGAACAGTGTGCTCGTTCACGTCACGCTGATGTACAAAAACAGCCATTCTTCAATCATCGATCGGTCCATGTCTGTTACGTGATAATACGCGCGTATCAAGCCAACCTTGTTTTACCGTATCGTTGTTTGGGACGTACCAAAAGAAGAGGGACTGCTTATGTCGCATCGCAAATCGCATCGCGTTCAGACTTCAGAAGCAAAGTCTGTTTCGGTGGGGAGGAGGAGAGGAAAAGACCAGGCACGATCACACACAAGTGGCAAATCCCTCCTAAAAGGAAGAATTCCACCACATGATGGGTCGGGCTCGCCCGCCTCTGACTGCTAGTGCTAGTGCCGCCCCATCTGCCTCGCACGCGACGCGGCCGACTAATCCACCTCATTTGGCCCCGTCGTCCGGGGCTCCGAGCCGAGCCGAGCCTACGCGCGCGCCATGGCCTTCTCCCCCGTGCCGGTGCACCGCGCCCTCCTCTTGTCATTCCTCTGCGCGGCCGGCGCCCTCGGTTTCTCGCCCCGCCATGGCGCCGGCGCCGCGGGGGTGGGGAGCCACGTCACCGTCTCCACCGCCAGCTTCGTGTCGAGCCTGACCTGCAACGATCCCGGCCGAGGTAGCGATCGACTTGGCGCTTTCTTGAGTTGTTTCGGTTTTTCCGTCGGAGGTTTCGAGAGTGTTGTTTGATTTTTCGGCTCGAATTCTTTGCGGTTTGCAGTCGCGCCGCGGCAGCGGAACGGCACGTCGGCCGTGCTGCGGCTGACGCACCCGCACGGGCCGTGCGGCCCGTCGCGGGCGTCGGCGCAGGCGAGGCCGTCCTCGTTCGTTGAGATGCTGCGCGCGGACCAGCGGCGCGCGGAGTACATACAGAGGAGGGTGTCGTGGTCGGGGGGCAGCGCGCGCGGGAAGGGGTTCCTGCAGCTGGCGGCCGGTTCCAAGTTTGCGACAGTGCCGACCAACATGGGGAACTCGATCGGCACGCTGCAGTACGTGGTGACGGTGAGCCTCGGCACGCCGGCCGTGTCGCAGATCGTGGAGGTGGACACGGGCAGCGACGTGTCGTGGGTGCAGTGCAAGCCGTGCTCCGTTCCCCCGTGCTACAGCCAGAAGGACCAGCTCTTCGACCCTACCCAGTCGTCGTCCTACTCCGCCGTGCCGTGCGCCGCGGCCGCGTGCTCGGAGCTTGGGATCTACGGGTACGGCTGCTTGGGCGCGCAGTGCGAGTACGTGGTCAGCTACGGCGATGGGTCAAACGCCACCGGCGTGTACAGCTCCGACACGCTGACGCTGACGGGGTCGGACGCGGTTGCAGGGGTTCCTCTTCGGCTGCGGCCACGCGCAGGAGGGACTGTTCACCGGCATCGACGGGCTCCTTGGCCTCGGGCGGCAGGCGATGTCCCTGGTGTCGCAGGCGTCCGGCGCCTACGGCGGGGTCTTCTCCTACTGCCTCCCTCCGACGACGAGCTCCACGGGGTACCTGACGCTGGGCGGGCCGAGCAGCACCTCCGGGTTCTCCACGACGGGGCTGCTGTCAGCGCCGAGCGCGCCGACGTTCTACATGGTGATGCTCACCGGCATCAGCGTCGGCGGGCAGCAGGTGGGCGTTCCAGCGTCGGTGCTCTCGGGGGGCACGGTGGTGGACACCGGCACGGTGATCACGCGGCTGCCCCCCACGGCGTACGCGGCGCTGCGGTCGGCGTTCCGCAGCGCCATGGCCCCCTATGGCTACCCGTCCGCGCCGGCGGTCGGGATCCTGGACACATGCTACGGCTTGAGCCGGTACGGTAGCGTGACGCTGCCCACGGTGGCGCTCACGTTCAGCGGCGGCGCGACCATGGACCTGGACGCGCAGGGGATCCTGTTGAAAGGGTGCCTCGCGTTCGCGCCCAACAGCGGCGACGGCGACCCGGCCATCCTCGGGAACGTGCAGCAGCGCTCGTTCGCGGTGCGCTTCGACGGCAGCACCGTCGGGTTCATGCCGGCCTCCTGCTGATCGATCGACTGATTTGCTGTTAACTGTTGACGACTTACGAAACGTACTAGGCGTGTAGGAGTAATAGACATACGTACGTACGTACACTGGAAGGTAGACGCATACATACATACGTTGATATACAAACATAAACGATGGTGTAATTTCTTTCGTCGGTAGATGAGCGCAGCTTCGGGGGAATAAACGAGCTAACCGGCGGTGTGCGCCTGTTGACACTCGACAATGATTCGTTTGATTTTGTGTCACAGTCAATGACTCGATAAGCAGCTGATGGATCACAACTAAAACTAGTGGAGAGTTAGGAGGACGTGTGGAGCCACCTTGCTTTGTTGATAGTGGCTGCTGCGTACGAAACCTGACCTGAGCCGCGCGAAGGTCGTCGTGGGCTTGTGGGACCTGAAGGAAAAACTGGACGAATTTTTCTTCATTTCCTCTTTACAGATAACGGGCTCAATGGTTGTTAGCCGAACACCATCCTGAGAAAGTCAAGAGCCCTACTGTATGAATTTGGATGACATATGATTTTTCGAATGATTATCACGAAGATAAATACCTATCGTATTGTAGACACAACATAACCCACGTGTCATAGATATAACCTTTTTTCTTCAATTTTGTAGGACGTATAATGATTTAGCCCATTGACATTAGACGATTGTTAGTGGGCTTTCTGTTTTATTAACATGACACATCTCGGCTCCCGCTACATACTCAATTTAAACATGCACAATAGCACTTGACCCGCATAAAAGATGGAGGTTTTTGAGGTCATGCTAGCGGTAGGGCTTCTTTGTGCAATCAAGGCCCTTTCGCTACCGTGCAATTTTGTTTCAGAATTTTTGATGTCAAGCCCTTTCACTACCCTCTTATAAGTGCATTTATCTCCATCCATTGAAATAAATATAGGTAAAGAGGATTAACTTCTAGTACTACTAGATAAGGGTGCAAATGGTATGGATATATCACGACCGATAGACCAACTGAAGCTACCAGATGGTGATACCATAGTAATCTCGGATATCTCGTCAGATACTAATATCCGAACACATTTGATAATATCCAAAAATTATCCGGATAATATCCTGGATAGTATCTGGATAGTTGATTTTTGAATTTCAAAAAAACACAAGAAATGCAAACAACTTCCAAAAAATACCAAAGTACTTCCAAAAATTCCAAAAAAAAATTCAGAGAGGCATATAAGTAGATATGCCAAAGCTAAATATAATACTTGCAGCTAAAATTGACGTTTGAATTAATCAAAATAAATACTATAGAAAAATCCAAGAAATTTAATTTATAATAGTTGTCGTATAGTCGTGGCTCACGAACTATCTATGTTTTATTAGGTTGAGGATGAAGTACTTATGTACCGTACTAATGTCCATGCACTTCTTGTTAGTTTAACACATATGCAATTATCTTAACAATATTGCGCCATTGTGATTATCGTGATTTGCTAAAATGTTGATGCATTTTAGGCATATGGTTGGTTCATCTATATTTTACGTGCATTATATATGATCTAAGTTTTAGACTGATATCTGACCGAAAATATTTACTACAATACTGTATCGCTTCATATTTGTTCTGTATTCGTGACCAATAATATTCATAATCGTATTCTTATCTAGGCACTATTGCTCTGACTCTGCATTCGAGAAAAAATATGGCATAGAATATGGTTTGAGTGATATCTAACCATATCCGTTCCGATTGTACCTCTACTACTACATATTTCTAATTGGGGGAAATCGGATGAGTAGACATGGTTAGTTGTTGATACAAAATATATACTGTAAGAGATTGGATCACTCAAAGTGCAAACTGAAATATTTACAAATGTACAGCAGAGAACGGAGAATGACCCTGTGCATCTTTTGCAACTATTTCCATTTTGTATGCATACATCCATGCTCAATTGCTCACCCACATATCACTAAATTATTCGCACCATCCATCACTTCAAAGTCAATGTAATCAATTATTAGGTCTTTCTTCATAAAGAAACAGGAGAACATTTCCCTAATCTTTTGGTTGGTAGATTTATATTTGCGTTGCATCGTGTTTCTATCACAAAACAAAATCAAACTACTACTAGTTGATGATGATTTTGGGCCACTTTCGTTCCCCTTACCCCGCAACCACAAACAAGTAGACAACCACATGAGAGCAGCCTAGGTAGACAACCCTCCCTTCGCCGTGTGGTAGTGCCCGCGCGCTGATCAGCACGCACCGGGCCGGAACCCAAGGACGCCCTGACCGGCTTCGTACAGCACCTCGAACGTCCGCTGCTGCACGTTGCCGATGATGCCGAAGTTGCGGTCGTCATTGGTGGCCGCGAACGCGAGGCAGCTGCCGAACATGGTCCCGTCCGCGTCCAGGTCGACGACGGCGCCTCCAGAGAACATCAGCTCCACGGACGGTATCGTGATGTTGCCGTCGTCCTGCCCTGTGAAATCGAAGCACGTGTCTAGGAGATCGCCGCTGGGCTCCGCCGGCGGGTACTACTTCATCCCGTCCTTGAACGCCGACGAGAGCGCCTCGTACGCCGTCGGCGGCAGCCGCGTGATGATCGTGCCGGAGTCTATCACCGACCCGGTGGAGAAGACGGAGAGTGGCACGCTGAGCTGCTTCCCGGCCACGGTGATGCCCTGGAGGAGCACGCCGTAGAACGTCGCAACCTGTCTGCTTCTGAGCATGCGCGTCGTCGCGAAGCTCGACGCGCCGCTTGATGCGCCGAGTGTGAGGAACACAGAGGAGCCGGAGGTCGGCGGGAGGCAGTACGAGAAGGCCTTGCCGTACGTTGCCGCCGTCTGCGACACGAGGGACTGCGCGTTGCCGCCGAGCCCCATGAGCCCGTCGGTTTTATCGCCGAACCCCTCCTCGAGGTGGCTGCAACCGAACTGGAAGTTCTCGACCATTTAGGAGCCGGATAGCGCCAGCGTGTCGGAGCCGTACGTGCTGGTGGTGTTCGAGCCGTCGCCGTACTTGACAATGTACTGGCACTCCGAGTTCGAGCAGCCGTTGCCTTCCCTGCCGAGCTGCGCGCACGCCGCGAAGCTGTAGGAGAACGGGGGCGAACGTGCTCGACTTGCTGGGAGGGCGCCGGCGAGCAGGGGCCGCCGGTGGTTCAACGGCACCGTGGCTCGGCTGGAGGATGATGGACTCACTTCAAAATTAACGCACGGAAAGGATTATAACGCGGCACGGAATAACTAATCGAATTGCAGATAACTATACGCTTGCGTCGACAGTGCTGTATCTTTGGGCTCGGGGCAGATGGCTTCAGCTTCCAGCGAGCTGGTTACGAGAACCTTATAGCTCTGCTCATCCCTGCATGAGCAATGAGAGCATGGTAGCTGCACAAGAGCAGGAGCAACAGCTGCGAAACGGACGCCATGAGCTAACCTCTAAAATCTCAACTTATATAGAATTATAGATAAAGAGTCCCGGAACGGCGGAACTCAACCACGCAAAATTGGACTAGGACTGGTAGTGGACTCAGTAATTAGATACGGCAAGCGTACTGGAGTGCAAAACCTAGGATGGCCACATGGAATCGTAAGGCAAGCGTTCTTTTCCAAACGAAATGGTGCTGCCTTGATCACGAGTCACGACGCAAAGTCCATTCCAAAAATACAAAAATAGATCACGGCGCTAACTGCCGGTTTAGAATTCGGCCATTTCTGCAGCCCGAGGAATGATTGGGAGATTCTCGTCTCTTTTTTTCTTTTGAAATCGATTCTCGTCTTTTCTTAGCAGAAGTGGCATCGAAAAATTAAGAGGGGGTGTTAGTGGCACGGAAGCAACGCCATGCGGCCGAAGAGGAAAATTTGAAGATCCAAGTACGATTACGTCGTCTTAGAAGTGCTGAGACGATATCCAAGCCAGTAATAGGTTAATTGTTTTGCAAGAGATGTTTCTGGACTATGCGAAAATGTATATCCACTAGTACTAGGACGTCCGGGTCTTATCCATGCCACACAAAGCGCTTCAAGATTCGTGTTGAATTTTTGCAAAAGAAACCCCTAGTGTCGGTGTTATAATCCGGCAATAATGAATGCGGGGCGGCGTACGCACACCAGATCTAGATGGGTGCACACGGGAGACAAAGTTTAGACAAATTCAGGCCCTCGAAGAGAGGTAATACCCTACGTCCTGTGTTGGATGGATCGTATTGACTGTATCCCGTATGAGGGTATGTGTTTATGATAGGAGAGCTTATGACGCTATGGTTATGGCTTGTCAAAGGATACCGATCGAGAGGTCTTTACCTGGCCTTATATAGGCGACCGAGGTAAGTTTATAAGAGTCCGGATCGGCTTATACATGGATCTCTAATCGGTTACAACTACCACCTGGGTATGCCGGGCAGGTATTAGTCCGTGTCTTGTTCTCCAAATTGGTGAGGCGCCTCCGTGTAGAAGTCGGACTCCGAATAATCGGCCTGGCCCATCCTGTGTCCAGAGGGCCGGATTCGTCCTCCTTGACGATACCCGGGTGTCATACCATCGTCAGTAGCCCCCGAGTCCTTCGCGATCTGGCTGCTGTCCGCCTTCTCCCTTAAGCAAGTTTCCCGGGTGATATCCGCGTGAGCGTGCCGTCTTATCGCTTGTAGGGAGATTGTAAGGGACTCATAGAACTCATGTGGAAAAAACAATAACAAGCCGAGTAATATTCACCCGTAAGGCTAGAATATCATGGCAGATGAGTTAATAGCGGGCAAATCCTGGTGGTATCCGGTCTACCCTGGTGGACAGAGACCGGCTGATAGCCCGGTGTGGGACATACCATGAATCCCGACTGAATTCCTAAGTAGCACCTGGTTTCCCGAGTAGCTCGGGTCCAGCTAGCGTCCCTATGAGGGAATGCCTCCGAAATTCACGTCAGAACCAGAATACAAGTTACGGCGCATAGGTTCCCGAGTGTGTAAGCTTGATACCCAGACATTCCACTGAATCCGAAAATTCCGGATCCCGAAAATCCCGGAGCGAAGCTTCACAAAAAGTCCGGGTGGAGAAACCGGTGTGACGATGCCATGCCCCCGGGGTATACCAGCGGAGGAGGAAGTCAGCCCCGACAGCACGGGGTTAGCCCAGGCCCACGACTCGGAATCCGACTGGGATACCGGGGCGCATCATCAACTTGGAGTACAAGACATGTATATTTAGTAGGTCTAGTTGCAAACCGACTAGGACTCTACCTTGTAACCGACTCGGACTCATGTAACCCTACCCCCCGACCACCTATATAAGGGGAGGTAGGGGCCTCCCGATCGGCAGACTTAAATCTAGACTCAGATCTTCACACAGACAACCACCTCTGCACATACCTCTCATACGAGGCAACCTTCAATACAATCCACAAAGGCAGGACGTAGGGTATTACCTCATCTTGAGGGCCTGAACCTGGGTAAATCCTTGTCTCGTGTGCACCCCTTTGGATTCTCTATGCGTACGCCGCCCTATATTCATTATTACCAGATCAAAACACCGACAGTTGGCGCCCACCGTGGGGCAGTTGGCGCCCACCGTGGGGCCAGTGCGCGTAGATTAATTTGAAAGGATTCAGATCGGTTCTTTTGATGAACAACAACGGCGACTTCGCTGATTCACTCGGCAAGCTCCGCATCTGCGACTCGGCTCCAAACCAGTCGACGGAAACTTCACTCGGGCGATCCCTCGAGTCTACATCAACATCAACTTCGGCGGAAACTTCACTCGGCCACGGAGCTCGGGGGCTCGACATCAACATTGCCCTCACGCGACCGTGCGAGACAGCACGAACGACCGACTCGTTTGCGCTCCCCCTGCTGCCTCGGGCATTGTTTCGCTGATTCCTTTGGTGGGATCATGCGGAATAGAGCTACATCGACCCTGCAAAATTTCGTCGCGATCCGATTGGGGAATCTCCGGCTAGCTCCGAAAAACTGAGTGCTGCTCGGGTCCAGTCTGGAATCCGCATGATCTCGGGAGAACAAGGATTGTGGTTGACTCCCACATCGTTTCACCGATCACACCGTCCAGATTGTGCGGCATTATTATTCCTACCACTTCGTAAAATTTCAGCTCGATCCGACGGTTCAATCTCCCGGAAACACCCAATTAGCACATCAAATTTCGGATCTAGGCGAATTCCTGCACGGGAACAACTCGATCCGAGTTCATCTCTACCCTTGGGCGACTAGTCATACCACCTCGGTTTAAAGAGATTTTTTGTGGAGTGGTGTGCTATATTCTCATGCACATGCCTGCAAAATTTGAGCATATTCCGACGGTTCAATCTCCGGCGATCTTCCGACTATCAAACCGCTGCCGGCGCATGAGGCTACGTCACTCCACCGACTCGGACTTCGTCGCTCCACCGACTCGGACCTCGACGCGCCACCACTCCGCCGACTCGGACTTCGTCACTCCGCGGACTCGGACCTCGACGCGCCGCCGCTCCGTCGACTCGGACCTCGACGTGCCGCTGCTCCGCCGAGTCGACCTCGCCGCTCCGCCGACCCGGACCTTGACGCGTCGTCGCTTCGCCGACTTGGACTTCGTCACTCCGCCGACTTGGACTGCGTCGCGCCGCCGCTCCGCCGAGTCGACCTTATCACTCCGCGGACTCGGACCTCGACGCGCCTCCACTCCGCCGACTCGGTCCACAGTCGGCTCGGGCCACGTTACCAACGCCTGAAACATTGCACAGCTGCGTCGCTTCTACGCTTAAAAGCTAAGTATTTTCATACTTTGCATTTATCAGCATGAGTAAATTACTATTTTTTGCTTTATCTGAAGTTTTATTTTAAGTCTTCCGACTGCCCCGCTATGTACGCTCACGGCCATGCATAGCGGATACTCGGGTACTACACCCACTGGGTGCGTCTAGGCGCATTCGGGCGCTTTTCCTTCCTAAACAACTATTTAAGTACTGTGTAAAAAGCTCGGAGTCAACTCTTCGTCTCCGACTGCCGGTCTACGCCACACCCCCGCGCTATACAAGGCACACGCCCACGGCTAACCTTCACGAGGCACACGCCCACGGCTAACCTTTACGCAAAGGGAGGATACGACGGGTCGGCAAGAGCACACACGATGAGCCAGCTTACACACGAACAAATATTAACGGAAGAAAGAGCGAAATAAAGTTAAAACCAAAAAGCACGCATAAGTTTCACTCGGCTTCCCGAGTACTTTACATGTAGCGGTTTTTACATCTTTATTCTTTACTTTACAGGTTGAGGAACTCGGCCAAGGCATTCGCTCTGTACGTGACCTCATCCCTCAGCAAGGGAACCTCTTCATCGAGGGAGCCGACAGCTACCCGGGCAAATTCATCAAGACCCTCCACTCGGTTCCTCGAACCAACTGGAGGCTCGGAGGCTACACCCACTGGGTGCACTGTTCGTGCCCCCAGTGTGGAATCTGCAAAAGGAAAAAGAAAACGGCCGTAGTGCGCTTCAGGGCCGCCAGTCGGGATCGAGTCACTCGGTTCCGAGCGCTACAGGCTGAAAGATTCGAGGGTTAACCTCCAGGGGTTCACAACCACTCGGATACACCCGATACCACTCGGGATTCAGTCGGCAAGTTCTATGAGTCCCTCACAATCTCCCTATAGGCTACTAGGAGTTGCGCTCAGGCGGATGATCACTCGGAAAAAACCTGTCCAAGGGAGAAGGCTGGAGCACTCGGCTCAGGCTAAGCTGCAGTCAGATCGTGAAAGACTCGGGGGCTACTGACGATGCCATGCCCCCGGGGTATACCAGCGGAGGAGGAAGTCGGCCCCGACAGCACGGGGTAGCCAGGCCCACGACTCGGAATCCGACTGGGATACCGGGGCGCATCATCAACTTGGAGTACAAGACATGTATATTTAGTAGGTCTAGTTGCAAACCGACTAGGACTCTACCTTGTAACCAACTCGGACTCATGTAACCCTACCCCCCGACCACCTATATAAGGGGAGGTAGGGCCTCCCGATCGGCAGACTTAGATCTAGACTCAGATCTTCACACAGACAACCACCTCTACACATACCTCTCATACGAGGCAACCTTCAATACAATCCACAAAGGCAGGACGTAGGGTATTACCTCATCTTGAGGGTCTGAACCTGGGTAAATCCTTGTCTCGTGTGCACCCCTTTGGATTCTCTATGCGTGCGCCGCCCTATATTCATTATTGCCTGATCAAAACACCGACAATTAGTATCCGAAAAAAATAAAGAAATATGCATGAATGATTCAAAATGGTGAGAAAATAATGCATACGAAGTTTGCATGCATTACTAACCAAGCAAATATGTAGTAAAAATATGCATGGAAAGAAATAATGTAATATTGAAATAATGTAAGATTTTTCTTTTGCATAATATTGAAATATTGAATATTGAATGAAATATTTTGAATAATGTAATATTTTGGTAATATATTTTGTAATATTGATAAACCTAGGTGACGATGGCATGGCACCCGGGTATCATCAAGGAAGACAATACCGGCCCTCTGGACATAGGGTGGGTCGGGCCAACTACTCGGAGTCCGACTTCTACACGGGGGCGCCTCATCAACTTGGAGTACAAGACAGGGATAAACACTTACCCGACAATCCCGGATTCTGTTGTAACTAATTAGTTAACCAATCTGTAAGCCGATCAGGACTCTTGTAACCCTACCCCGGTCGTCTATATAAGGCCAGGTAAGAATCCCCTGATCGGCAAGTTCTGATACGCTTCATCAGTTCCCATACTCTTTACACATATAGCCTAAGCAATCTAGAGATCTGTTCTCGAAATCCTGCGGCACTCGGGATACAAGCAATGCCATCCACCAAACACAGGACGTAGGGTATTACCCCTGAACTTGTCTAAACTTTGTCTCCTGTGTGTACCCATTTAGATCTGCTGTGCGTACCATTTTTGCCGAATTATAACACCGATAGTGCTACTCCCCTGCGGGGGCTGGTGCACTCGGAGGACGGGCACTGGGCTCCTCCACCGCCTAAACTTTTCCCTTCGACGCCCCGGCTCAGGAGAAGGACGAGCCGGCTACTCCCTGTGGTGGCGGCCCGCCACTGGGAACGTCGGCGTACTGCGGCAAATTTCAAATCTCCTTTTCCGAAGGGGAGCGCTTGAACTGAAGCCGAAGAGAACCTGCGAAGTCAAAAAACATGGAAATAACCCGAATCAGATTCGGCAGTGTCACAACCTGCAGATAAGAAGAGTCGGGGGATTGACTGCTTACTTGACTCGGGGGATTTGATCTGCTGAAGGGCGGAGGCCACCCGAAGAGGTCAAGATTTGTCCCCCGGGCCATGAGCTTCCCAACTCGGTGTCGGATTTCATCTTCCGAGAGCTCCTCGGACGACCCCCGGGTCGTGTCCTGCTCACCGGTGTACTTGTACATCGGGTGAGCCCTTAGTTTCACGGGCTCCACTCGCCACCGGACGAAGGTGGAGACGACGACGGCCCCGGTCACCCCGACTCTGATCATTTCGGCGAGCTGTGACATGATGACCATGTTTCCATCTAGCTCCCAGTCCAGCAGCGGCTTGGACCAGCTCGGTTTGACCTCCGGAGGCTGACCCACAAACGCCGGGAGCGACGACGCGGGATTGGCACAGTAGAACCAATCCGCGTGCCATCCCTTGTTGGAAGTCTGCGCCGACAGGTCCAGGTAATGTTTCGCCGTCCCGGGCCTCAATTGGAACTCGGCGCCTCCCACCACAGCCAGGCTGCTCTTGCTCGGTTCCAGCTTCACGACGAAGAGTTGCTTCCACAATGTGAAGTGCAGCTCGATGCCGAGTAAGCACTCGCACAGCGTGATGAAGCACGCGACATGGAGCATGCCGTTAGGGTTGAGATTGTGGAGCTCTAACCCGTAATAGTAGAGCAGCCCCCGCAAGAAGGGGTGGACAGGCACGGATAAGCCCCGCTGGAAGAAGGAGCTGTGGACGACAATCTCGCCCGTGTTCGGGGTGGGGAATTCCTCCCCCCCGGCGGTGTGCCACTCGACCAGTTCCTTCGACGGCAACACTCCCGCCCTCACCAGAGTTTGCAGCTGGGACTCGGTCACCGTCGACTTCATCCAGGGAGCCATTGGGTTGACGGGGAAGCTCTTCTCGCTCAAAAGCTTCCACACCAATACGTCTTCCTCCACTTCATTTGGATTTGCTTCCCACTCGGGGGTGTGCATCCAGTGCCGGCGGAGCAGATCTAGGGTTTCGAAATGCGGCGACGTTCTCAATCGGCTGGACGCAAGGAAGACGAAAGGGTTTTTGGGCGCAGAGGAAACAAAGCATGCACTGGAAGACGTGAATGGACCCCGCCACTTTCCCGATCTTAAAAAGGGGAACGGTTCAGGCAGCGCGATTTTCCCGCGACCACGACACGTCTCTTTAGATTCCACTATGCGGAGTAACGGCCCACGTCGCAACTCTTCAGTGCCCACGACACGGCATCGCCGCAATCTGCGCCACTTAACAAAGAGGATCCAACGGTCGGCCTTCCGGGGTTAAATAGCCGTTTGGAATACACCTCCATAAAGAGCGACTATAACGTGCTTCCAACAAGCCGCTAGTCGATTACCGATTAACTCGGAACCGAACGTTACGGTTTTAAAGGGTTTCAAGGATTGGCCTCCAGCAGAAATGCAATCACTTGAATACACCCGAGTGAAGGGCAGTTAAGGCGCGCCTTCAGCAGGCCACTAGTCGGACGCCGAGCAACTCGGAGCCACCGTGTCGGAGTATTATTCCGGCAATACTATTTATGGGGCGGCGTGAGCACAGCAAATCAGGATGGCTGCACACGGGAGACAAGATTTAGACAGGTTCAGGCCCTCTCGGAGAGGTAATACCCTACGTCCTGTGTTTGGTGGCTGGTATTGCTGTATCCCGAGTGCCGCAAGCCCTAGAGAGTCAATCTCGAAGGGGCCTGAGCTATGAAACAATGGAGATTAAGCTAGATGAGATGTTCTGCCGATCGGAGGTCCCCTACCGGGCCTTATATAGTCGGCCGGGGTAGGGTTACAGAGTCCGAGTCGGTTAACAGATTGGTTTCCTATTCGGTTACAACTGATTCCGGGTAAGCCGGACAGGTATTAGTCCTTGCCTTGTACTCCACGCTGGTGAGGCGCCCCCGTGCTGTAGTCGGACTCCAAGTAGCCGGCCCGGCCCATCCCGTTGCTGGAAGGCCGGATTCGTCCTCCTTGGTGATACCCGGGTGGCATATCACCATCAGTAGCCCCCGAGTCCTTCACGATCTCGCCGCCGCCGGTCTTGGCCTCTGGATGACCTTCCCGACTGACTTCGGCTCGCCGGGAGATTGTGAAGGGCTGACTGGACTCCTGCAAACAAGACAATTTAAGCCAAGTAACATTCACCCGTAAGGCAGGAATGTCAAGGCGGGTGAGCTGTTAACGGGTAATCTCTAGTGGCATCCGGTCCACCCCTGGGGGGCAGGGACCGACTGATAACCCGGCGTGGGGCTTGCCATAAATCCCGACTGAATTCCCGAGTAGCACCCGGCCTTCCCGAGAGGGTTAAGGCCGGCTAGGGTCCCCTGAGGGAATGCCTCTGGAACTCCAAGTCCGAACCAGAGAAAACAGACATGGCGCATAGGTTTCTGAGTTTCAAAGTCTTATGCCGGGTCATTCCACTGAATCTGGAGATCCCAGAGACCAGAGCTTCGAGGCTTAAGCGCTCGATGAGTTCTGGGTGGAGAATCCAGCGGCTCCAAGTTGCTCAGCATCCGACTCGCGGCCTTCGGGAGGCACGCCATTACTGCCCCTCACTCGGGTGTACTCAGCCGACTGCGTTCCTCGCTGGAGGCCAGTCTCTGATACCCTCTGTGGCCAAAACGCCCTGGCGCCGAGTCCCTCTAGGCAGCCAGCTAGTGATTCTTGGAGAATACGCTTTAGCCACCATATAGCGGAGACGTATTCCGTCGGGTTATACAGCCTGGAAGGCTAACCGTCGGATCTCCTTCATTAAGTCCGCACGAATCGCGACGCAGCCTGGTCGTGGGCGCGAGATACGCGCGGCGTGGCCCGCCCGAACGTGCGGCGGAATCCGAAACGGCGCGGTCGTGGGCGCGGCGAATCCGGGAACGTGGAGACGCGGGGAATCCGAACCGCCCGATCCTTCCCTTTATATCCGGCAGAGGCTGCGGGAGTGGCCCACGCTCTCAAACGCATCCGCATTCTCCTCGCGCCCGCCGCTTCGTCTTCCTCTTGCTCCCAGTCGCTCTGCGCGCCCCGCCCCGCCAAAACCCTAATCCCCTCCCCGGCTCCCTCGGATGCAAGCCCCGGATTGGGAAGCCGATCAAAGCGAAACCGAGGAGGACGCCTTGGTTTGGAAGTTGCTGGGCGAGGAGGGATCGTCGGCCGAGCCAATGGCCCCCTCTCCATGGATGAAGTCGACGGTGACGGAGGCGAAGCTGGAGATCCTCGTCCGGATGGGGCTCCTCCCCCCAAAGGAGCTGGTCGAGTGGCGCGCTGCCACGGGGGAGACCATCCCCACGCCGGACACCCGGTGAGCTGGTGGTAAACAGCTCGTTCTTCGAGCGAGGGTTCTCGGTTCCGGTCCACCCGTTCCTGCGCGGGCTTCTGTACTACTACGGGCTGGAGCTGCACAACCTGAATCCCAACAGCGTCCTACACGTCGCCAGCTTCATCACGCTCTGCGAATGCTACCTCGGCATTCGCCCGCATTTCGCGCTGTGGAAGCATCTATTCATGGTGAAGCCGCAGCCGAGCAAGGACAACCCGGCCGTAGTCGGAGGCGCCGGGTTTCAGTTGAGGGCGAAGTTGGCGAAAAGCTACCCGGCCCCGCCGATGCCATCGTCCCTCAAGGGTTGGCACGCCCAGTGGTTCTATTGTGCCAATGCCGACCCAGCGCTGCCATCCTTCTCGGGCCAGGCGCCGGTAGCCAGGTCAAGCTGGACGGATCCACCCCTCGACCGAGAGCAGGACAGCGTCGACGTCCTGATGGCACAGCTCGGCCAGGCGATGGAGGCCGGGGTCACCGGGGCGACTGTCGTTGCCACCTTCGTCCGGTGGCGGGTGCAGCCGGCCAAACTCCGAGCGCACCCCATGTACGAGTACACCGGCGCGGAGGATCCGACCCGGGAGGCCGCCGACGAGCTGTCGGAGGGCGAGGTGCAAGGGTCGACTCGAGAAGATCCTAGCTCAGGGGACGAGCCTAGACTTCTCCGGACGGCCGGCTCCTTTCTGCCGAGCGAACCCGCCGAACGACGTAAGTAGCCGATGCTTGGTCCTTTTGATCTCAGCTTTTGGCCGAGCCTTACTCGGGTGTTGTCTTCGTGTTCTCTACAGGTTCTGTTCGGCTTCTGTTCCAGCGCTCCCCTCCCGGAGGACGAGATCTGGAACCAGCCGCGATACGCCGACGTTCCGAAGGGCGGGCCGTCGCCGCCGGGGGCGACAGGAGCTTCATCTTCCGGCGCCGGCCATTTGGGAACCGCCGGGTCTTCTGCTTCCGGTGCCCGTCGATCGACGGGCGCCGGGTTGTCTTCTTCTGGCGCCGGCCGCCCAAAGGGCTCCGGGGCGCCGAAGGGCGTCAGGGTCTCTAAGACCCCGCCGGTCGCTCCGCCTCCTCCTCCGCCAAGCGCAGCCGCCCAGGAGGAAGACGAAGACTCGGACGACATCAGCGCCTATCTGTGAGGAGGCGGACGCGGCGACGGAGCGGCGCCGCCACCCGGCCCTACCGTTGTCGTCAGGGGCGCCGGCTCGCCGGAGCGGGACGGCTCGACTCCCCTAGGCAGTCCGACGGCTCCGTCTGCCGCAGGAGCCACGCCTACGGAACAGGAGGACGCCGCCGCGGACGCCGACCTAGAAACGCCGAACGCCCCCGAGTCTGCCCGACGGAGCAAGAGGACTCCGCCGTGGGAGCCGACCGGGCGAGGCCGGATGTCGCGGGGGCCATGGAGGCGGAGCGGGAAGATCCCGCCCCCAGCGCCGATCCTTGGCGCCGGCGGCCGTGGGAGCCGCGCCCGCGGAGCAGGAGGGCCCTGCCTCTGGCACCGTTCCGGCGGTGCCAGCCGCCGCCCCGAGTGACATTACTCGGGCGGCTGAGGACGACGCTCCCCTCGGCCGGGGGGAGAAGAGGGACGCCGACACTGCCTTCGGAGCATCCGCCGGGTCGGGGACCACGCCGGCCCCGGCCGCCGCCGCGGCCGGGCCGCGAGTCGCGGGGGCCAAGAAGCGCCTTGTCGTCCCTCGGTCTTCAAAGTAAGTAACTTGCCGAGTGTTTGCTTGGTTTTATATTTCTTCATGTGCTGACGTGGCTGATCTTGTCGCTTTCTGCAGGACGCGGAAGACGGGGGACACCACCAAGGCACCCCCGAGCGGCCCGGGATCCAACCAGGGTGGAGACCCCCCGGCGCCAGACACCCGGGCGTCGCCGCCTCCGCCGGCGGCTGCTCCTTCCTCCTCTCGGCCGGCGTCGCCTCCAATCGTGGTCGCTCGCGAGCCAACCCCCGAGCAACCCGGCACACAGGCAGTCCCGCCAGTCACCCCTCAGGAGGAGTCCTCCATCGGAGCATTGGTGCCGGCGGGGGCCGCGGATGCTAGCCGGGACGTGGCGATGGCGGAAGGTGCGGCTCCGGAAGCGGGCGGGGCTGCTTCGCCGGTGCGTGAGGACGAGCCCGCCGAGACCTCGCCAATGCGGGAGATCAGCGGGGCTCCGCCCTCAAAGCCATGCTCGGAGTTGGTGGCGCGACCGCTCCGAATCGGGGAAAAGGAGCCGGGGCAGCCGGCCGCGGTGGTGGTTGACGACACCGAGGAGGAGAGGGAGTGGCGCGCGGCTGCGGAGGTTAGCCGTGGGCGTGTGCCTTGTATAGCACGGAGGTGTGGCGTAGACCGGCAGTCGGAGACGAAGAGTTGACTCCGAACTTTTTACACAGTACTTAAATAGTTGTTTAGGAAGGAAAAGCGCCCGAATGCGCCAAGACGCACCCAGTGGGTGTAGCACCCGAGTATCCGCTATGCATGGCCGTGAGCGTACATAGCGGGGCAGTCGGAAGACTTAAAATAAAACTTCAGATAGAGCAAAAAATAGTAATTTACTCATGCTGATAAATGCAAAGTATGAAAATACTTAGCTTTTAAGCGTAGAAGCGACGCAGCTGTTCAATGTTTCAGGCGTTGGTAACGTGGCCCGAGCCGACTGTGGACCGAGTCGGCGGAGTGGAGGCGCGTTGAGGTCCGAGTCCGCGGAGTGATAAGGTCGACTCGGCGGAGCGGCGGCGCGACGCAGTCCGAGTCAGCGGAGTGACGAAGTCCAAGTCAGCGAAGCGACGGCGCGTCAAGGTCCGGGTCGGCGGAGCGGCGAGGTCGACTCGGCGGAGCGGCGGCACGTCGAGGTCCGAGTCGGCGGAGCGGCGGCGCGTCGAGGTCCGAGTCCGCGGAGTGACGAAGTCCGAGTCGGCGGAGTGGTGGCGCGTCGAGGTCCGAGTCGGTGGAGCGACGAAGTCCGAGTCGGTGGAGTGACGTAGCCTCAAGCGCCGGCAGCGGTTTGATAGTCGGAAGATCGCCGGAGATTGAATCGTCGGAATATGCTCAAATTTTGCAGGCATGTGCATGAGAATATAGCACACCACTCCACAAAAAATCTCTTTAAACCGAGGTGGTATGACTAGTCGCCCAAGGGTAGAGATGAACTCGGATCGAGTTGTTCCCGTGCAGGAATTCGCCTAGATCCGAAATTTGATGTGCTAATTGGGCGTTTCCGGGAGATTGAACCGTCGGATCGAGCTGAAATTTTACGGAGTGGTAGGAATAATAATTCCGCACAATCTGGACGGTGTGATCGGCGAAACGATGTGGGAGTCAACCACAATCCTTGTTCTCCCGAGATCGCGCGGATTCCAGACTGGACCCGAGCAGCACTCAGTTTTTCGGAGCTAGCCGGAGATTCCCCAATCGGATCGCGATGAAATTTTGCAGGGTCGATGTAGACTCTATTCCACATGATCCCACCAAAGGAATCAGCGAAACAATGCTCGAGGCAGCGGGGGGAGCGCAAACGAGTCGGTCGTTCGTGCTGTCTCGCACGGTCGCGTGAGGGCAATGTTGATATCGAGCCCCCGAGCTCCGTGGCCGATTGAAGTTTCCGCCGAAGTTGATGTTGATGTAGACTCGAGGGATCGCCCGAGTGAAGTTTCCATCGACTGGTTTTGGAGCCGAGTCGCAGATGCGGAGCTTGCCGAGTGAATCAGCGAAGTCGCCGTTGTTGTTCATCAAAAGAACCGATCTGAATCCTTTCAAATTAATCTATGCGCACTGGCCCCACGGTGGGCGCCAACTGCCCCACGGTGGGCGCCAACTGTCGGTGTTTTGATCCGGCAATAATGAATATAGGGCGGCATACGCATAGAGAATCCAAAGGGGTGCACACGAGACAAGGATTTACCCAGGTTCAGGCCCTCAAGATGAGGTAATACCCTACGTCCTGCCTTTGTGGATTGTATTGAAGGTTGCCTCGTATGAGAGGTATGTGCAGAGGTGGTTGTTTGTGTGAAGATCTGAGTCTAGATCTAAGTCTGCCGATCGGGAGGCCCCTACCTCCCCTTATATAGGTGGTCGGGGGGGAGGGTTACATGAGTCCGAGTCGGTTACAAGGTAGAGTCCTAGTCGGTTTGCAACTAGACCTACTAAATATACATGTCTTGTACTCCAAGTTGATGATGCGCCCCGGTATCCCAGTCGGATTCCGAGTCGTGGGCCTGGGCTACCCCGTGCTGTCGGGGCCGACTTCCTCCTCCGCTGGTATACCCCGGGGGCATGGCATCGTCAGTAGCCCCCGAGTCCTTCACGATCTGACTGCAGCTTAGCCTGAGCCGAGTGCTCCAGCCTTCTCCCTTGGACAGGTTTTTCCGAGTGATCATCCGCCTGAGCGCAACTCCTAGTAGCCTGTAGGGAGATTGTGAGGGACTCATAGAACTTGCCGACTGAATCCCGAGTGGTATCGGGTGTATCCGAGTGGTTGTGAACCCCTGGAGGTTAACCCTCGAAATCTTTCAGCCTGTAGCGCTCGGAACCGAGTGACTCGGTCCCGACTGGCGGCCCTGAAGCGCACTACGGCCGTTTTCTTTTTCCTTTTGTAGATTCCACATTGGGGGCACGAACAGTGCACCCAGTGGGTGTAGCCCCCGAGCCTCCAGTTGGTTCGAGGAACCGAGTGGAGGGTCTTGATGAATTTGCCCGGGTAGCTGTCGGCTCCCTCGATGAAGAGGTTCCCCTGCTGAGGGATGAGGTCACGTACAGAGCGAATGCCTTGGCCGAGTTCCTCAACCTGTAAAGTAAAGAATAAAGATGTAAAAACCGCTACATGTAAAGTACTCGGGAAGCCGAGTGAAACTTATGGTGCTTTTTGGTTTTAACTTTATTTCGCTCTTTCTTCCGTTAATATTTGTTCGTGTGTAAGCTGGCTCATCGTGTGTGCTCTTGCCGACCCGTCGTATCCTCCCTTTGCGTAAAGGTTAGCCGTGGGCGTGTGCCTCGTGAAGGTTAGCCGTGGGCGTGTGCCTTGTATAGCGCGGGGGTGTGGCGTAGACCGGCAGTCGGAGACGAAGAGTTGACTCCGAGCTTTTTACACAGTACTTAAATAGTTGTTTAGGAAGGAAAAGCGCCCGAATGCGCCTAGACGCACCCAGTGGGTGTAGCACCCAAGTATCCGCTATGCATGGCCGTGAGCGTACATAGCGGGGCAGTCGGAAGACTTAAAATAAAACTTCAGATAGAGCAAAAAATAGTAATTTACTCATGCTGATAAATGCAAAGTATGAAAATACTTAGCTTTTAAGCGTAGACGCGACGCAGCTGTTCAATGTTTCAGGCGTTGGTAACGTGGCCCGAGCCGACTGTGGACCGAGTCGGCGGAGTGGAGGCGCGTTGAGGTCCGAGTCCGCGGAGTGATAAGGTCGACTCGGCGGAGCGGCGGCGCGACGCAGTCCGAGTCGGCGGAGTGACGAAGTCCAAGTCGGCGAAGCGACGGCGCGTCAAGGTCCGGGTCGGCGGAGCGGCGAGGTCGACTCGGCGGAGCGGCGGCACGTCGAGGTCCGAGTCGGCGGAGCGGCGGCGCGTCGAGGTCCGAGTCCGCGGAGTGACGAAGTCCGAGTCGGCGGAGTGGTGGCGCGTCGAGGTCCGAGTCGGTGGAGCGACGAAGTCCGAGTCGGTGGAGTGACGTAGCCTCATGCGCCGGCAGCGGTTTGATACATATCTTTTTATGACTAAATAAAAATCATACATAATTGTATGCATAATTTCTTTCATGGATATTTTTTAGATTAATATGAACAAGTGAGAGATTGAAGAGAGAGAGCTGGACTGCACATATGCAATTTGATCACAGTTCAGGGACTAAAACATAAAATATGCTCTCATATTGTGTTGCACAAATCTAAAAGCAAACGAACGGCAAGGATAAGACCCGGACGTCCATGTACTGGTGGAAAAACTGCACTCCTGGACTATGGGGTGGTTTTATTGTAGGACACTCTCAATATATCATATTTTAAGTTATATTTTGCTGTATTAAATAACTGTTTAGATACAACATTTTCAATGGCTTGTATAAAAAGCTTTCATTTATTATATCTTAAGATCAATACTGTCATTTTAACCTTGTAGTCTGTTTGTGCCATAGCTCTAATACATAGTAGTATGGGTATGAGCCACACGGGATCGCTCAAGAATTAATTTGCATCGATTACACAGCTAAGAGTTATATCTAGATTAAGAGACAGTTTCCCTCTCTCTCATCTATAATTACCCCACCATATAAGTTTTTCACCTATGTGACATGGATTAAAAGACAACCGAGAGGGAGCATTGAGACTGCCCTTAAGGGACTAGTTTCATCTGTCATATATTAAAAACCCTAAAAGCACGTGTGCGTTAATTGGCTTCATTGGGCACACATGTGTAGCCGTCCGATTTTTTCGCTTCTTTTGTCATTAGAGTTGTAACATTATGCGGTATGTCCATGTTTCATTTTGCAGTTCGACAATATGTTCATAATTCAAAAATTAAAATATCCATATCTTTTGAACTAAGCATCCGAATCATGTTCTATTTGGACCATTACATCCCGCGTGGTGAAATCTTCAAAGCAAGACCAATATTTAATTACTTAGAAAAATTCTATTTTTGGTCCTCAACTATTGCCCGAGTCTAAGTTTTTCCCCTCACCTTCAATACTAGAAAAACTTGGTCCCTCAACTTTTAGAACCGGGCAGATTTAGTCTCTCATCCACTTCAAGTGGTTTTGGTAATGACATGGCAGCGGTTTTGTACATGTGGCAACCCACCCAGTCAGATAATTTTTTTAAATTAATTTTTCTTTAATCAAAGATAAAATAAGTAGGGAAAAGGAAAAAATCAGGAAATTTGACAAAAATAATAAGGAAAATAGGGATAAATTAAGACAACATGGGGAAAATCAGAACTTTTCTAAAATAAAAACAAGGAATTTATAAAGGTAGAAAATTTTGAAAATAATAAGCAAAGTTAGAATAATCTAAAAAATTGAAGGAAAAATAGAAAATCTAGTAAATTCGGACACATTTCAAAAAAGCTAAAAAATCTAGGAATTTTTAAAACGGAAAATTCACATGTTACATATTTTTAATAATGTTCTAGAATATTTCTGATATCTAATTCTTTATTTATTCCTAAGTTTTCTTATTTTCCTTTTAATTTTCTGATTTTCTTGACCTTTCCATATTTTTATAAATTTATTGATCTACCTTCAAGTTTCTTGATTTTTTTCCAATTTTCCTAATGCCTTCCTTATTCTTCTTCAAATTTCTGATTTTTTTTATTTTTTGATATTTCCTGAATTTTTTTGTATTTTCTGTATTTTTTAACATTTTATGCTACCTAGGCTGTCATGTGTGTGAAACCGCTACCATGTCATCGTCAAAACCACTTTAAGTGGGACAAGGGACAAAATCTATCCAATTATAAAAGTTGAGGAACCAAGTTTGTTTGATATTGAAGTAAAGGGACTAAATTTAGAGTCAAGCAATAGTTGAAGAACAAAAATAGATTTTTTTATAATTATTTTTGTTTAGTTTTGATTGTGCATATTTTATTCTTGCTAGCCATTGTATGCACACAACTACATGGTGTGTGTATGTATGAGTCTGCAGATCATGAAATCTTTTTGGACTCTTCCGTCTTAAATTTGCTGTAATGTTTGCAAAACGTTTGGAAACAATTGAATCCAAAAAGTTTCTGTATTTTCTAACTAAGCATTGCAAGCACGATCCGTTTGAAGAATCATACTCCACGTGACGAGATATTTGGAACAAGACCAATTTTGGATGTATCGTTAGGAGGGTTTAGGATTCACCGTTCTTCGAATAGGTTCACCACTCCCCTCCTTACTTAGATAACTTCTCGAGAGGCGACCGATTTCACTATTTCCCTAACGGGTTTCGCATTCTCCTTCCCCTCAATTTCTGAATAGGTTCCCCATTCCACCTCCCCTTAGATAGGTTTCACCATTTTTTGGACAGGTTCATCACTCTCCTCTAATAATACTGCTAAGTTGCCTACAATATTATTGTTTCTAGTTTGTTTATCTGCAGAGGTTTGAGAGAGGTGATTCCATATTGGATTATGTGCACTAATACCAATGAAATTACCAAAAGAGTGTTGCTAACTTGCCTCATAAATTGCTAAGCTGCCTATGCTGTCGTAAGTCACCTATAATATTATAATTTCTAGTTGTCTTATCTGGAGAGGATTGAGAGGTGTGATTTTTTGTTAGATTATTTGTATAAGTACCTATGAATTTACCTAATAGTGTATGCTAGCTTGCCTAAGAATACTGCTAGGTTGTCTACGATCGCTGCTAAGTTGCCTATAATATTATGTATGCTATCACCTATAAATTAGTACATGCATTGTTTGCTTCTGTAATATTGAAGATGTTGCTTCTGTCAACGGCTACAGGAAGCATATTCATCAAATAAGTTGTTTTTCCTGTATACGTGCTAACCACATGTTTTGATGAACACAACTTATCATGACGAATGAAAGAAAATTCATCAAATAGATGCGAAGTAGAGCTTAGCTTCTACCGTTATTCCTTGTATTGTATTGTTAACTTGCTTTTCATGTAATACAAACTTGATTCCCTTTATGGTAAACATGCTTTTGTTCTTGTAGTACCAATTTACAGCTATGAAAACTTGCTTCATGTCATTGACAACATTTATCGAAAAAGCAAACTTACTTGTAAGTTGTACAAATAAGAAACCCATTCGTGTTCATTCCTATTCACAGACGGTCAGACTCGTGCACGCCATGGAGGGAGGGGATTCAGAATTGCGAGTGTATGGGTACAGACAGTTAAGAGCTGTTGCCTCCGGTCAATTCATCGAATGCCAAATTGAACAGGTGAAAAAAAATAGATGACTACGAGAATAAAAGAGAGGTTTAAAAAACAACCAAAATATATTCAAAATTGTTCCATTTCAAATCTCTTGTCACCAGGAACACAACATTTCAAATGGAAATTAAATCGTATGTTTGGTTCAAATGTTACGGAGTTCTAAATTTTCGGATTGCAAGTTTTTCAAGTTTTCTACAAAATTCCAATACATCAAGAGGATGAATACAAAATATCACAACTGCCCCTTGATCGTTCTGCATGCAACACATCTACTATTTGGGCATGAGGTTCAGGCTGGGATCACCGGTATCCAGTTTTGGAAAATTTAGACAACGCGGTTTGGACTTCACAAATTTGGGCGTGCGCTTGGACGCACGGAATAGCGCTAGCTCGTTTGTTGACTAGTTGCGTTCGTATCATATTGTCCTCTTCTTTCACTTGATCTCTGTCCCTATTTCCATATAAAAGATAATCAGACGAGTGCTTTTATAGTGGCATAAAATATAAAGTACTATCTGCGATGTCATGCAAATATTTCAAAGTTTTGCAGTGGCATATACAACAAGACAAAAAAAAATCCCTAAAGAGGAAGATCGATAAATCCAGTGATTGTATTACGTACAAAATAGCAAATGCTTTGTATTTGGTGGCACCCCTTGCCAGTTAGTTCATATTGTATGGGGCCCTGATGTAAAGGTATTATAGCATCAACGTGTATCGCAAAGCCACGTCGGATAGACTCAAAGTTGACTTACATTTATTAAGATTTAATTTAATTGTGATCAAAACCATATTAAATCTGGTTCTGATTTGTCTGCCTTGGATTTTGTTGCGTAAACAAGTACTCCCTCTATCCCAAAATATAAAACACGTACGCATCTTAAGATTTATAATTAAATCTATATTATGTTGGTTATGTGACACAAAAGTAATATAATTGAAAAGTGCTTTTAAAATGGAATTCAATAATATCATTTTTATGTCACATAACTAAAATATTATAAATCTAATTATAAATGTGCGCCTTACATTTTGAGACGGAGGGAATAATATTATTGCTACCTTTTCTCCTTAGTACAATGCCAGACAACGGAGGGAGCCAGACTTCTCCCGCGTAAGTACAAGCCTGACATGATTAACTAATGTTCTCATGTCTTTTGCTTCATGCGGCACGTTGCAGAAGCAACTACTTGCTGCGCCAATATACATATAACCAGGGTGGAAAATTTCCACATATAACTTCATTTATTATGGTTCAAAATTTAGTGTTTATATTTACACATACGTAGGTGTGTCCAATAAAAATTTAGTAAAATTCGTAGATTTATATTTGGTTTTCGTTAATTCTAGTGTGTGAATAGAAGACACTCTCATGTAAATATATACATATATGATAGTATGTGTATGTGTATGTTTATATTTTTCTTGTAAAAAAAGACTATATACGTGCATGTCACACTGACATATACTGTGTCAGGGTGCGTATGTGGTCGAATCCAATTTATCTCGGCTTTGGGGTCTCTCTTGCCCTATCTCAGGGAAAGCCTTGTTTTCTTGAGATTTGAAAAATCCATTCGCTGATATGTGGAAAGTACACTGCACCGAGCTTTCGCCTGAGCCGGCTACCATGGCTTGGCCAGGCTGTTCGGCAGCTTTGTCTTGCACCCGGCTGTGGCTGGTGTGCAGTTGGCGCGTCTGCCACACGGCTACAAGGGAACAAGATGCTTCTACGCAGCTTCCTGTTTCGTCGCTTCAGTTTGTGATCTGTTGGGCCACAGAATTGACATGGATATGCCGAGCTTACTAATCAGAGCTCGGAAGCTGCAAGCTTCCGGGGCACGGGTGGAACGTAAGCTGCCGCTCCCGGTACAGGAAGTCCGCGTCAAATATCCTAGTTGTGCTGGTGCGGACTGCGAACCAGCCCGATTGACGCGGCCGGCGCGGCGGGGCTGGCAAAGTTGGAGACGGTTGGGATGGGACGAGGGAAACCGGTGCGGATTGCTTCCCTTTTCACGCCCTTGGGAGGAGGACGTCATTACGTCAAGGTGCGTCGGCCTCAGCCCCGTGCGCGCGCCTGCAGGCTGCCCCGACGGGTAGCATGCTGCCATCAGTACCGTGACACAAATCACAGGGCAAGGCGACGATGTCGATCGATGTACATTGGACGCGACAGCCTTCAAATCAAGATACGAAATTAGATAAAATCACCATGCCATGCAATCTATGTATACTCATGACAGGAGATAATGAAGGTGCTGACAAATGTTACAGACGATGTGATGTTACAAATTACACCGTCGGCTTCACAAAATTTCTACTGCACATTTTACACAAGTTTCTCGCGTGATCACACTTTCCATCTTGTACATTACAGTACCGCCTCCCTCCTCTATATCCATAGTCCATCCACTCTCCCAAATGACTAATTCGAAGAATGCAACCAGCGAATGCAGGTTTGTTGATCGCCACTGCAAAATTGGTCAGCCTTTGCCACAGATGACAGGTCAGGTTCCTTGGAGGATAGCCTCCAAGCTATACAGGTTGAACTGCACGTATGCTTCATGTACCCGCATTTGCCACAAACGCCTCAAGGATATCATATCACTTAGACACTCACCGTTGTGGTATATCATTAAAAAAAAAGGTCACTGTAATGTGTGCCCATTTGCTAAAATATGGAAATCTTCCTTTCTTTGATATATCGTCTTCCAGTTCTCAATCTCCTCCCTAGACAAGCAAATAAAACATGTTAGCATATATTCAAACCAAGAACCAGTTCGCTTACCGAGGATAAATTAAATAATCAAGAAACACATAAGTGTTTAGACAAAACTTATAAGCTTATCACTAACCGTAAGTGACGACGGGTAGTGCGACTACCGGTGGGCCGAAGTCTACGGGCCAGTAGATGATCTGCAGCCCATGAGGAGAAGTTCGTGGCCCAAACGACTTGGCATGGAAAGAAGTAACGCGCAAGGAAATCGGAGGCAATCCTGCCTTATACGAAGAGCGGAGTCCTATTCGGATTGGAGGAGGACTCGTAATCGGGGAGGAGACCCCCTCATCCTCACCTATATAAAGGGGACCAGACCTCCTTGGAGGGATCAAGCTGGGAAGATTAGCCTTGTCACCAGAAGCCTAGAGTTTCCAGTAAGCCTTAGATTTATAGATCCGATCTCGTCGAGTTCCCTACTCGCCGAAATCCACCGTTGTAATCTCGTCGAGTTCTTTACTCGCCGTGCCCTCCCTTGTATTCAGCCTGTGTACTTTACCCATATCAATACCATCAAAGCAGGACGTAGGGCTGTTACCCGCATTGGGGGGCCTGAACCTGGGTAAATCCTTGTTGTGACGCCGAGTTGACCTGAGGCGACGCCCCGTCTCTTCTCATCTCAGTGCTGTTCGAGCACGTTTTCCATACATCGACAGCTGGCGCCCACCGTGGGGCCCTCACGTCAACTCGGTTCTTCATCGACAATACTACCCGATAAGATGGGGTACTCTGGCTTCAACGACGACGATTTCTACGACGCTTTCACCCGGACGCATGACGATATCTTCGTCCCATCCGAGTACCCTACCGGCTCACGAACTCATCATCACAAACTGGGCCGCGTCATCACGCTCTGCCCGCCGCGCTTCGAGTATCAGTCACGGCTAATGGACGCTCGACATTTAACCCGTTTGCTTCGGATCTTCGTGATCTTAGGCATGCCATAACTCGGCGTCGCCTCGACCGCCACCCCGCGACCAGTTGCCGCAAGTTTTGCCTGAAAACACCAGATCATCAAATGACTCCACACCAGTTTGCTCCACGTATTCATGGACGTCAAGACAGGAGGTATTCGCACGTTCCAAAGGAACATGATCGCCAAAGCAGGAGGCTTTGCCACTGTGCACGTCAACCAACTGCTCCCGAGTTGCATCCAACTGATCTGCGCCGCTACCTGGATATCAAGAAGTCCAGGCGCAATCCTCGCTGTGGGCATGGAAGCTTGCGGCTGGCATCTCCATGCAGCAGCCAGGGGTCCAATGAGCCAGATGGAGATCCCCTTGAAATATCAACCCCCCGGGGGTTTAACTTCGACTTCCCACACGTGTACGTTATTGGAGACGGTACCCCTCCGAGAGTCATCGATACCAATGCTTCCTCTTCCAAAGCCCCGACTTCAGAGGCCGCGAAGAAAGCAGCTCGTTCCCGAGTTCTAGCCGCACAAGTCAAGCAAGCGCTCTCCGAGCATTTTAATGATGCAACACGCCAGCTCTTCGAGGAGCACGAGCAGGCCCTGGCCGACGTCCAGTGCGAAGCGGAAGCCGCCTGCCAGGACAACAGGGTACTCGATAACCCTGATCAGAACCAACGTCATAGAGACCCTTCCCACGAGAAACGTGAATACTCGTGATCGCCTCGTCGCGACCACGCTCGGAGAAGCTGGTCGGGACCTTCGGATCAAGACAACCCGAAGGGGGACCACCGACGCCATCGACATCACGATCGCCATCTTCAGCGCTCCCGAGAACGAGGAGATCGGCAACAACTCTCTCAGAGCAATTCTTCATCCGAAGACGACGACTTCGCCCCAGGCGTAATAACGGGGTGTCCCGCTTTATCATCTCGACTGCGCCGCATCCGCATCCTGAGACACGTACGTTCCGGCAAAAATCTCGAATACAATGGTAAAAGTGATCCCAGAGAGTTTCTCATCAGATTTACTCAAGATATCCTGACATCTGGAGGCGACACAACATGCATGGCAAATCTCTTACCAATTTGCCTAGTCGATGACGCGGCGACTTGGATTCAAAATCTCCCAGAAGGCTCCATCCGCAGTTGGGCACAATTCCAGGACATCTTCATAAAGAGTTTTTCTACAATCCGAGACGCGTATACTCTTAGATCTGAGTTTAAACGCATACGCCAGGGTCGAGATGAAGGCCTCCGCGATTTCGTTACCAGGTTCAAGAGTAAAGTCAATATCGTGCCAGGCCTCTCCTTCACCGAAATCCTGGAGACTTTCCAGGCTGCGGTACGTGATGAACGGTGCTTAGATCACGTGTATACCGCTCAACCCCGTAACACGGCGGAGCTCATGGAAATCCTCCGAGTTCGGGCGAATTATGAAGACCAACGATTACATAACATCGAGCTGGACCGGGGATTTCATCGATCCAGTGACAGGGACAAGCACATACGTTCTCCGAGGAACCCGAAGAAACTCTACTACTGTATGTCGCATGCAGTCCTAGAGCGGTCAGCGCAGTACTCGTGGTCGAACGAGATGAACTCGGTCGATCCGAAAAAATCCAACGACCAGTCTACTACATCAGCGAAGTCTTACATGGACCCAAAAAGCGCTACCCGGATATCCAGAAATTACTCTACACGGTTCTTCTGAGTTCTCGCAAATTGAAGCACTACTTCCAGGCCCACAAGATAATTGTCCCCTCCATCTACCCGCTTGGCCCGATTACCAAAAATAGGGAGATCTCGGGGCGCGTGGCTCAGTGGGTCTCCGAGTTGGGCGCGTACGATCTCGAGTTTACTCCCCGTACATCCATTAAGTCACAGGCTCTGGCCGACTTTGTCGTCGAGTGGACGACCCCCGACTTCAGCCCGGAGATTACCGACTACAATGATAAAGTATGGACATTACACTTCGACGGCTCCCTCACACTAACCGGCTCCGGGTCCGGCATCATGATTACTGCTCCTTCCGGCGAAACCCTTCAATACGCCATTCAGTTACACTTTCGAGCTACAAACAATGAAGCCGAGTACGAAGGACTTCTCGCAGGGTTACGTATTGCGGCAGCATTGGGCATCCGATATTTAAGTGTCAAAGGGGACTCTCAGCTCGTTGTCCGACAAGCAAGCAAAGACTACCAGGCCACCAACCCGATTATGGCAGCATACTTGGCAGAGGTTCGAACATGGGAGAAAAAATTTCATGGGCTGGAGTTTCATTACCTACCTCGCCGCGATAACCATGTCACCAACGCCTTGGCCCGATGTGCTTCAAGTCGATCGCCCCCTCCGGCCGGCACTTTCGTGGAGCAACTCTCTAAACCCTCCGTTCAGATCCCAAATAGTGAGACCGCGACCCCTACGAATCAGGAGAGTTATGACCGAGCGCCCGGTTCCCAACTCGACGCTCCCAGAGGGGTAGCGGGCGAAGTCGTCGCACAACTCGATCCCGTCACGGATTGGAGAACTCCTATACGGCAATATCTACTCGACAAAGTTTCACCAGAGGAGGAAGAACAAGCCGAAAAAATATCCCGCAAAGCCATGAAATATACACTCATCGCAGGTGAACTTTACCGCCGGGGCGCCCTCGGCGTCCTCATGAAATGCATCCCCATTCAAGACGGCAAGCATCTGCTGGCAGAGATACACAGTGGCCTCTGCGAAGCACATTCAGCACACCGTACACTAGTCGATAAGGCTTTCCGCCAAGGGTTCTACTGGCCAACGGCCTTGCGCGATGCCGCCGACTTGGTTCAGAAATGCGAGGCTTGCCAGTTCCATCAGCGCCGGGTACATCAACCCGCCTACTCCCTCCAGGCAATACCATTATCTTGGCCTTTCTCGACTTGGGGGTTAGACCTTCTCGGACCTTTTCCACCCGGCCGCGGAGGCCACAAGTACTTGATCGTCGCCATCGACACATTCACCAAATGGATGGAAGCCGAGCCTCTCTCCGGAATCACAACAGCCGCCGCTCAAAAGTTCATGCAGCGTAATATCTTCACCAGATTTGGCGTACCCAGCCGAATTATCACTGACAATGGCCCGCAATTCGCCTCCTCCGACTTCATCACATTCTGCGAGTCCTACGGCACCACTGTTAGCTACGCCTCGGTGGCACATCCTAAGACTAATGGACAAGTCGAATGCGCCAACGGCCTCATCCTCACTGGCATGAAGAAACGAGTCTACGACTCACTCCAGCGCCACGCCAAGTCATGGGTAACCGAGTTACCGAACGTCCTCTGGGCACTTCGGACTACAGCCAGCCGAGCAACAGGAGACACTCCTTTCTTCCTGGTCTATGGCGCCGAAGCCGTACTGCCATGCGAGTTGAAGTACAAGTCACCCCGAGTGGCCCACCATTCCGAGGATCAAACGGCCGATCACCGCGCTGACGACCTCAACTTCCTAGAAGAACAACGTGATTGCGCACATCTCCGGGCGGCCAAGTATCAGCAAGACTTACGCCGATACCACGAACGGCAAGTCAAGCCGCGCAACTTGAAAGTTGGCGACCTAGTCCTACGACGAGTCCAGACGACTCAACATCAGAACAAGTTATCCCCGAAATGGGAAGGACCGTACACTATCGTGGCTAACCCACGACCAGGCGCCTTCAAACTGGCCGAGAATGGTTCCACCTTGCGTAACACATGGAACATCGACCAGCTCTGCAAATATTTTGTCAATATGCGCTCACAAGAGAAGCGTCGACGACGAGTTTGCGCCTCGTTCCGCTTACTCGAGCACGGTACCGTGATGGTCGCCCCGTATGCGCCCGGGGGAGGTACGTACACGGACTCGCAACCCGTTTCGCCTCCCCGGGTTCGGTCAACCGTCCACCGGCCTTGCCGCGTAGTGTCCCCGACACAGGCACACAGGCCATAACGCCCCGATACCACCCGATGGAGGGAGTTGCCACCCGTTTCTCAACGGAGCATTCCCCCGGGTCCGGCGAGGCATGTCTAGTTTGGGAAAGAAGATGGGTATGGACTCGATGTTTTCACCCCTTCCTACCGGCTACGACGGACAAGCACCATGCATCTGCGCGGGACAGGCACGGCGGGTTCCACAACCCGTTTCGTCTTCCCGACATCCGGTACAATCTCACAGCCGGGGGCTAGGACTTCGCGATTTTCTTCTAAGTCTGCCCGCTCGAGTTCCTTACAACTCGATCAGACAGCCGGTGGGCTGGGACTTCGCGATTTTCCGAGTTCCTTACAACTCGATCAGACAGCCGGGGGCTGGGACTTCGCGATTTTCTTCTAAGTCCGCCCGCCCGAGTTCCTTACAACTCGATCAGACGGCCGGGGGCTGGGACTTCGCGATTTTCTTCTAAGTCCGCCCGCCCGAGTTCCTTACAACTCGATCAGAAGGCCGGGGGCTGGGACTTCGCGATTTGCTTCTAAGTCCGCCCGCCCGAGTTCCTTACAACTCGATCAGACAGCCGGGGGCTGGGACGCACATATCACACAAGGAGAAACACAGCACATTCAGGGCAAACAGATAACTAGATATGTCGGATACAACAGACATTCAAAGCTAAAGTTTTTTACATAACATCGGACAAGTTGGCCTATTCAGCATTATCCTCAGAGTCACTTCTCTCGGTTTCGGGCTCAGCAGCGGGTTCTTCAATGGCATCAAACCCAGCATCAACAACAAACTTTTCCGCAGCCTCGGACCAAATGTCCACCCGGGGGTCTGCGGCTCCAGGCTCCTCAGGCGAGAACGCGCTCAACTCCTGCTGAAGGAGATCGGCGGGGAGACTCGGCGCAGCCTCCTTAGCCAGGGCCATGGCATAGGCTATGGCCGCTGAGGCCATCCCACGAGCGCGCAGAATAGCATCCTCCTTCAGATAAGTCAGGAAGGTGGCAACCCGAGTCTTGTACTCCCCCACCGCAGTGGGAGCCTCCTCCGTCGAGTACCTGGACAAGTCGGGGCGATTGCGGAAGTCCGTGCTCACCATGACTTGATCAAGCAAACCACAGGCTTCGAAGGCAGCCTCGGCTTGAACCTGGGCGCGTTCTTGGAACTGCGCGACTTCTTCCTTCTGGCTCTCGAGCTGCTCGAAGCTCGACTTGGCTACGGCGGCAGCCTCTTCGGCCTGGCGGGCAGCCTGGGTGAGCTTCCCCTTCAACTCGGCGTTCTCATTCTTCAGGACCTCGCGCCCGCTGTTTGAGGCGGCCAAGGCCTTCTTCACGGTCTCGAGTTCACCGGCTTGCCCGGATCTGGCCTCGGCGTCGCGCGCCCGCTGAGTCATGTCCGTCAGCTTCGACTTAAGGTTAAGGCAGGCCACACGAAGTTGACGGTTCTCGTCCTCCGCATCGCGAACCCGTTGCAGAATCACTTCTTCTCGAGCATCAGAAGCACGAAGGACTCGCTGTCATTACACTCACGAAAGTCAGGAGATTCAACTCGACATAAGAAGCACGGCGGCCGGTATAAACACTTACCATCATCCAGTGGCCGATGTAGTCCATGTAGGTGCGAATCTCAGTGCGGGGTGATTGGTTCAGCCCTTCATTCTCGGTGGCACGCGGGACCGCCTCGACCCCAGTCAGATGAGGGTCGCGCACCCCCGTGGCCGCGGCTTCGAGGTCCCAAGAAACCCCAACAAAAGGCCCCGCTGGAAGGGGAATGGCCCGACGTATGGAAGCCTCCGCCGAAGGTTCGACTCGGGAGGTCCCTCCCTCTTCAGTGACTTCAACCTCCAAGTCGATCGGTTCGTCCATCATCCGCGGAGCGCCCGAACTCGGCGATCGAAGTGGGGACAAGGGTTGGCCCGAAGCCGAACTGCAACCGATTTATGGCCATTGAGGAAAGAACTCGAAGAGAACGGGGATCGACTGAAAAAAAATGGAGGCTTACCCGGAACTCGGTGGCACCGACTTCTTAGCCGGCCCCTGCGAGATTGTTGAACTCGAGGGGCGCTTGTATACATACTTTCTCTTGGCGGGAGCAGGAGCAGACTTCTTGCCTTTGTCGGCCGGATCCTTTCGAGGACGAACGGACCCCACGGTGGACGATTCCTCCACGTATATTCCGGCACCTTCCCAAGGCCCGACTCCCAGGGAAAGGACGTTGGAGACCGAAATCGGAACAAATCGGTAACCTTTCCACAAGTCACCAGAGGAAGATAAAGTCGGAAATGGCGTACCTTGAGGATAGCAGAGCGAGTCTCCTCGCTCACGTAAGCCAATGACTCGAGTTCGGGATGAACTCGGGAGTCCCAGGGTTTAAGCCGAGTCCCATCATCGGAGCGATCGGCCTTGAACAAGTCGTCGACACGACTCGGAACCAACCCTGCAAGACAACACGATTTCATCATTTCAAATCAAAAAAACCAGCAAAGGTGTCTGCGCCAAGGGGAGAAGTACCCTTACTTTCTTCAGTCAGCTTTAGCCCGGGTTCATCTTCCCACCCGGGGAGTTGGCGATCCTGGAGCGGAGCAATTCCACGGGTGATGAAGTCGCCGACCACGTGAACGGCAGTGAGACCAGCCCGGCGCAACTCATAGATGCGATCCCTCACCGCTCGAATTCGCTGCGTCAAGCGGGGCTGCTCCTTCCACAAGTCGCGAACAGCCGGAACGTCGCACCGAGTTGCCAGGTCATGCGCCGACTTGGAGCAGAAGACCCAGAAGGCAGCCCACTTCCCCCACGAGTCCCTTGGCGAAAAGGGAGGGTACACCACCTTCGCGTCTTCTCGGAGCGAGAACCGGCAGGCGCTGTAGGGGTTGGCCCCTCGAAGAAGCCTTGAGGATGTAGAAGTATCGGAAAGTCTCGACGTCCGGCTTGGTTCCAACAAACGCTTCGCAGAGATGGGCGAACACGGCAAGGAATAAAATCGAGTTGGGAGGAAGGTTTACCAACTCGATCTCATAGAAAGAAAGGACGTCGCGGAGGAACTCGGACATGGGAAGCCCGAACCCGCACTTGAAGAAGTCGACGAAGACCGCTATGTCTTCCTCCAGAAGAAAGGGCGCGCCCGTATCGCCTGGCAGCTTGTAGCCGATGGAGCTGGGGAGCTCGCCCTCCCGGATCATCCGGACCAGCTCCTCGGCGGTGAGCTGCGTAACCGGAAAACGGGAAAGCCCGGGACAAGCGCTCATTCCGGCGCTCCCGGATGCCGCGGCCGCCGCTTCCGGAGACGCCGCCATGGCCATCGCCGTCGCAGAGGTTCCACCGGCAGTAAGCGAGGAAGGGGTCGAGGAGGTATCACCGGAGGGAGTCACGGTAGGAGCCGCGGAGGTTACCGCGGTCGTCGCCGCCTGGGGCGCAGCCACTTCCGGGGGAGCAGACGAATCCGCCATTGGAGCAGGGAGAAGGATGACCGCCGGAGGAAAGGAGACAAAGACTGGCGGCGGAAAGCAGAGGAGACGAAGCGCTGCGGTCGCTGGAAGGGCAAGAAGGCAGGGGAGAGAATGACTGCGGTACAAAGTGAAATGACCGGCATTAAGTGATCTGACAAGGTAACGCCGAAGGGGCGCTTTTTTCGGGCGACGTGCCCCCACGTCTCGCGCGATTCGAGGGACCGTACGGCGTCATGACATCACCATCCGGAGAATCCGCCGGGCGGTTTGACCACTAACGGTCCGACTTTAGGGGAGTCCGAGGAGAAGTCGAGGGCTCGACGCGTCGGCTTCCTGAGCAAGTCGAACCGTAGTGAGACTTCCTTTAACTCGAGTTGATCAAACCTCTCAGCGACTTCCTCGCGAATGCTGATGGGGGGCTTGACGACGGGTAGTGCGACTACCGGTGGGCCGAAGTCTACGGGCCAGTAGATGATCTGCAGCCCATGAGGAGAAGTTCGTGGCCCAAACGACTTGGCATGGAAAGAAGTAACGCGCAAGGAAATCGGAGGCAACCCTGCCTTATACGAAGAGCGGAGTCCTATTCGGATTGGAGGAGGACTCGTAATCGGGGAGGAGACCCCCTCATCCTCACCTATATAAAGGGGACCAGACCTCCTTGGAGGGATCAAGCTGGGAAGATTAGCCTTGTCACCAGAAGCCTAGAGTTTCCAGTAAGCCTTAGATTTATAGATCCGATCTCGTCGAGTTCCCTACTCGCCGAAATCCACCGTTGTAATCTCGTCGAGTTCTTTACTCGCCGTGCCCTCCCTTGTATTCAGCCTGTGTACTTTACCCATATCAATACCATCAAAGCAGGACGTAGGGCTGTTACCCGCATTGGGGGGCCTGAACCTGGGTAAATCCTTGTTGTGACGCCGAGTTGACCTGAGGCGACGCCCCGTCTCTTCTCATCTCAGTGCTGTTCAAGCACCCCCCCGTTTTCCATACATCGACAGTAAGCAGTGACCAATAGAATCATAATGGAGAAGAGCAATAAGCTTGCGCTTTCCTTCAGTTCTATGGCCAACACCACGCTTAACAACTGGCAGCTGCTTTATTCCTCTGGCCTCCATAAGGTTTTTTGCAGTGGTCAAATCAGTATCCGGAAAGCACGTTAGCAATCCACGTTCACTCCCCTGGTACTGGAATCCTCGAGTGAGACATGACGAAATGGTAGAACAGGTTTCCTGCAAATCTCCTTTGAATTAATACATGTTCCCCACCAGACAATGTGAAAAACTCTTTCTTTATCTTGACCTTTCAGAGCTCAAGTGCATGCAGATTAAATTGTCATTTTAGATGTAAGATTTCGAGTTTGTTCAAGCTAGTATTGCCCTTAATGGCAATGATTTGAAAATCAGTATCCAACCTACATCATGTGAAAATGGCATGCACTAATTACTTGTTAACATCTATGCATGTTTATGGAAAGATAGCTTCTTCACCATGTATACGTACATCAGACTTGAGCTGGTGTCCACTTATGCAACTTTCCCCATGCAATTCAAAACCCATACGACGATATCCCCTAATGTAACAAGTCCTTCAAGAAAATCTTCATGATCCACAACAACGGCACAAATTTGCTGCTTATCGTTCAATAGCTTGAGAGCTTCCATCACTGTGGCAGATGGCAGAACTTTAACACAGCTCTTTGACATGGCTTGGGAGACCTGGTAAAAAATTGAAATGACAATTGTGATGTGTACCTCACTAGAACTAAGAACTAAGAGAATTAACATACTATTATATTTCCCAGCTAGAATTAAAGAGGTCGCCAACCTTCAAATCATCTAGAAGCATTTCCTCTTTGTAGGTACCATAGTTACGAATATCAGTTTGCAAGGTAGCGAGCTCAAGATCATCTACACCATCACTTCGCCTCCAGCTGCTACTATTTCTATTTTCTGCTGAAATTGAAGAATAACCATGCATAGGTGTTCTAAACCCAGAAAGTTCAACACCATTTTTTTGGTTTACCACAGAAGGAACCCATATTGCCAACCCAACTGCTCCCTGTTAGAGAGGACCAAACAATACAATGTGCATTAGTTTTGAAATGCAATAACAAAACAGGAAACATAACATGAACGTCCTCTGCATAAAAATGGTAAACGAGAACGAAAAGAAGACTAGATCCAAACAAATAGTTGGGAGGACAACACTAACAATCATACTTACCATGAGAGGTAGCAAAATCCTGTAATCCTTTGTCAGCTCAAAGAGAAGCAATACTGAAGTCAATGGGACTGAACAGACCGAAGCCAATGTCGCAACCATTCCAACCTGCAGTCAGACAATTAGTTCCATAGGACATTACTGCTTCAAGCAATAAGGAAAGTGGATTGCAAAGCAACTTACTAGAGCATAAGCTTGTGGCTGTGCAACAGCAGCACTACCAGGTATAGCTGCATTGATTAAGTATGCGGCTGATCCTCCAAAAACAGCTCCAACAGCAGCCCCAATCATCAGACTTGGAGCATATAGCCCACCCACAAGACCAGAGCCCTTGCAAAGGGCAGTCGCAACTACTTTAGCAGCTGCAAGTTGAGTTAACAGCCAGATACCAGGAGCAGAAGCACTTTTCCCAGTATGCAATATTTCTTCAACATTTGTGAAGCCCCAGTATAAAATTCCTGGATATTGAGAGCGATGAGGCCAGCTCCAAGCCCACCAAAAGCAGGGTACGCTACAATAGGAAAATCAAACCTTTCTTTTATGTATCCAAAAAATCTTGAAAACCATACAACCAATCGGCTAAATACCACATTGACTGCTCCACAGAGCATTCCTAAGATGAGGTATAGAGGTAGCTCTGCCAAACAAAACTGAAAGACAATGATAACCTTCAGAACCACCAACTGTTCAGACAATGGCAATACAAAAGAAGCAAAAATTATTACCAAGTCGAGAACCCATGTGAATATATTAGTTGAGGCTTATGTGAGGAACTCAAAGTCTATATAGAATAGACCAAGTGCTAAACTATATAACAAAATCAGCTGTTTACCTTATAACCAAAGTCTCAAGAAAAATGGAAACCGCCTATTTGGGTTTGATGAATTGCCACAAATGCCAAACCCAATTTATTCAAGAGGTTTCCCACAACATGATAAAAACTACTATTGTAATATATCCAAACTGCGATTAATAGATGAATCTCCATTCTTACAGTTTCTGAGAAAGATAAAAGAATCAGCGCATATACCAGCAGCAGATTTTAGCTCATAAGCAGGCACTATAAAAGCTGGCCTTTCTCCAAGTAAGACATTTGATACAGTAGATGATATAACAGATGCCAATATTATCATAGCAGTCGTAAAAGGAGGTGCATTTTCTGCTTTAAGGGGCCTCAATACAGTTTCAATGGCAAAGAAGCACCCAGCAACTGCTGCATTGAAGCCTGAAAACCCGTACATAAGAACACATCTAGAAGTTATAACTCGGAGGCATAGGGACAGCATTGTGATAATCATTATGACGTTTCAGATTCTTTTAAAAAGATATGCAGTAATATTCTTGAATTATTAAACATTATATCCAGTGATAGAAAGTTGAGATGCAGATCTAATAATCAATGTCATACCGGAAGCAATTCCAGCAGCAGCCCCAGCAGCTACAAGAGCAATCCGTCTTTCCCGGTTATTCTCCATCATTTCTGAGCACCCATTTGCACATGATTTACCAATATCCACACTAGGACCTTCAGGTCCCAATGAGCAACCAGTCCCCAGAGTCACAGCAGCCTGGACAGCCTTTACGGTTGGAAAGATGGCTGCAAGTAAGTTGATTCCTTGCCCCTGTGGTGGTTTCATAAGTTTCAGCTGCTCAACTATCTCGAGCAACCCATGCATCATTCCTACAACTACACCTCCTGTTACAGGGATCAGCAGTATCCTGTGCCAAGTATCAGATAGCCTCTGCACACGGACCCAAGCTGCACCTTCATTGGGGGTACCTGCCCATGCCCATTCATGGATGACATGAACCTAGCAAATCCATAACAGGAAGCTGTATATAGAATCAGTCATGCAAGAAGCAACCACAGAATCTTAGCTTTTATTTAAAATTAGAGTGTTTTGGCTTACAAAAATTAACAATGCACCCATAAAATCTACATTAGGTCCATTTCAAGGAGAAAAATTACATTAGCATAACGCAACAGGTTTTAGCGAAATTTGTTGTGTTTTTGGCATCCACCACTTCAATCTCACATCATATAGTCACTTAGTTTTATAACAGTTCCTGAATATACAAAAGCAAGTAACCCAATGTAGTGAGACGTGTGTAAGCTAATGCTATCATGCAAAACAAATGGAACCAAAATTGCAGCATGGTATGAATTTAATCCACTGCTTATTTCATAGCATTTGTGTAGGCACTTGGATTCACAGTTCCTGGAGAAAGCAGTTAAACATTACAAACTATGCTTGCATCCTATATACCTTACCACATCTTAACATCAATGCCAGCCAGAATGCGAGACGGAACACAATTCAGCAAGCAAACCCGCTTAAAACTGCAGTCGCATATCATGTTTCCAACCAGAACTACTCACCCCGCGGTTGAACGCGGCGACACAGATGCCGGTGGCGAGCCCGAGGAAGCAGCCAATGAGCAGCAGCGCCCACTCGGGTGGCGCCCCATCCCCGAGCTCCTCCCGGACCCTCTCCCTCTGCTGCAGGGACGGCGCCGGGTACGGCTCTTCGGAGGCCGCGGCGGCGCGATCAAGCTGCTGCTGTTGGCGGCGCCCAGATCCGCGGGCGGAGATGCGGCGGTCGAGGTGGCGCAGGAAACCGCGCACGCCGCCCCCGACGCGCCTCGGGGAGGCGGTGACGGTGGCCCCGTCCACGACCTCGACGTTGGCGTGGCGGTTGCTGGCCGCCGAGCCTGGCGAGAGACACGGCAACGACGACGATGAGGCTCCGGCTCCGGCGGCGGGGTGGGATCTGACGAGCGAGGCATGGTCGTCGTCGCCGCAGGCCGACATGGCGGCGTGAAGATCTGGAGCGCGGGGTGGACTGGAATGGAATGCGAGCGAGGGAGGCAAAGCGGAAAGTTTGACGAGCGGAGACGCGGGAAGCAAGGCAAGGGCCACCACGAGAGAAAGAGAGAGAGAGAGAGAGGAGGGACGACATGTCGCGCACTTGCGAGTCGAGTCGCGCGCCTCGTAGTGGCGATCAGTCATGTTCGTGGTTGGTTTATCTTAGGGCCCCTTTGGTAGAGATTTTCGTACCAAATTCTTATCAGAAATCAATGAATCTGTACCAAACGTTTCAAACTTGATCTGATTCACGCAAGAATTTCAGCTCCCGGATTCTCTACTTTGCACTGCAGAGGAGAATCAGCCAAAACGTTGCTCCCCACCTGAATCCAACGGACCTCTTTTGTACCTGCCACTGAAGTTTGGGGAATAATTACCCGCTTTTGCCACCCGACTACCCGAGCCCCCCCCACCCCCGACCCGACTACCCGAGGGTTCCCCGCCCGTGCCCACTCTGCGCCCTAGCCCCGCCCCGTGCCCCTCTCCGCGCCGCCCCTCCTGCGCCCGACGGCACCGCCGCGCCCTCCTGCGCCCGCCCGCGCCCGCCGCCCCTCTCTGCGCCCGCCCGCGCCGCCGCCCCCTCTGCGCCCCGCCCGCGCCGCCGCCTCTCAGCGCCGCCCCTCCTGCGCCCGACCGCCTCGCCGCCCCCTCCTACGCCCGCCCGCCTCGCCGCCCCCCTCTTGCTCTGGCCGCGTCGCCGCCCCCTCTCAGCCCCCGCCCAACTCCCTCTCTGAAGCCGGCCCCGACCGCCTCGCCTCGCCGCCGCCTCTCAGCCCCGCCTGCCTCGCCCGCCGCCCAGCTCCCCCACGTCGCCGCCCAGCACCCCTTGCCGACGTGCCCCAACCAAAGGTAGCTATAGTTTGTGTATTTTCCAACTCCTAATCAGGATCATACAAGTTGCATCATGTGAGTCATGCCTCTTTTCTTTTTGTTCTCAGGTACCAGTGCCATGCTCTCATAATGTCAACTATGTTTGTAATTCACAACAAGTAGAGATACTTTCTAGTTGATACAGTTTACATATCGAACAATTATGTTGTGGTACTGAAACTACCACAGGGTTTGGTGGTTCCTTTGTGCTTTCCCTTCTCCTTTTTTTGGTTCCTATATGTTCTATTGCATGATTATGTGCATTGTTTGCTATATGTTCCTATATGTTCCTATATGCAAATTGTTGGGTTCCAACTGGTGCTGAATAACGCAGATGGCTGCTAATGCCGAATGGTCCGATGAGAAAACTAGGATTGTTTGTGAGATTTTTGCTGACCAAGTTCAGAAAGGGAATCGGTCAGGTACACATCTCAACAAAGTGGGTTATGACAATGTGATTGCCAAATTTCAAGAGAGGACTGGACTACTTTACACAAAGCTCAAATTTAAGAATAAATGGGATAAGTTGAAACGGGAATATGGCGCATGGAAGGAATTGTTGAAACAGACCGGTTTAGGTTGGGACGAAGCTAAGGGTACTGTTACTGCTTCTGATGAGAGGTGGAAGAAGATAAAAACGGTAAATTAACCATTTGTTTTGTTTATAATTCTTGTATAACTTGCTTCTCATCATTGGCTAACATTTCTTTTCAGGATATTAAAGGGAGCAGCAAGTTTGAGCATCGAGGCCTTCAAAATGCAGAATTTTTGAAGATTATGTTTGAAGACCTTAGAAATACTGGTGAGGACCATTGGGATGCTTCATCAGGTGCAGTACCTATTAATCCTCGTGAGCTCAATGGTTCAAATGAAGATAGTGATGAAGATGATTCGGATTGTGAGGAAGTAACACCTCCTAGTGCCAAAGGAAAGAGAGCACGCGGGCAAAAGAGAAGGTCAAGCGGGCTAAGACAAGTGGAAGAGAGTGGTTGGAGGAACAGATGGGCCTTCTTGTATCTTTGAATGACAGAACAAGTGCATCCTGTGAATCAATGGCTAGAAGGGAGGACCATTCTGAGTTTTCCATCAAAGACGTCATGGCAGTGGTTAAAGATTGTGGGGCTGTGCCTGGTACAGATGAGCATTTTATTGCTTCTGAACTATTCACCAAGAGATCGGAGAGAGAGATGTTTATGACTTTGGACACTCCACAGCAACGTTTTGAATGGCTGAAAAAGAAGCATTCTGTCAAGTATGGGCACATCTAGATCGAGATACATGCTGGTACAGCATGTAATGTATCTTTGCATTCATCAATTATTGCTTCTTAACTTTTATTGCTGTTAGGTATTATTGTTCCCATGAACATGTTAAGTGCTTGTACGAACCTTTGTGACATGTATGAATGAATCTTTATTTCGATATTGATGTGATCTTGCTGCATGTATGTTGTTAGATTTCGTGATGTCTTCTAGTGAAGAAGAAAGAGATGGACATACTTCTGAAGATGATGACGATGATGATGATAGGTTAACTTTGAAGATTATGCTCTTGCAGAAACAAATGCAAAATAGTATATTTGCTACTTCATATATTCTCAGTAAGTACTATTGTGCTTATCTTGACAAGAATCCACAAAGAACTTCACTACTGTCGGGATATGCTTGGCTAATGGAAACTTTGAGAACTCCAGGAGAAACTCATAGGGTGTTAAGGATGAATGAAATTATCTTTTATAGGTTGCATGATTTATTGGTCAGTTCTTATGGTCTGAAATCATCCAATCATATGAGCTCAATGGAATCACTTGCTATCTTTCTAACCATTTGTGGCCAGAATAGATCAAACACTTCGGTTCAGAATACATTCAAGCACTCTGGTGAGACAATTAGTAGGAAATTTGATGATGTCTTGCATTGCCTTGTCAAGATGTCAAAGGATTATATAAGACCTAAAGATAGGAACTTCAGTACTGTGCACACTAGGATCAGTGGTGATCGAAGAATATGGCCACATTTTAAGGATTGTATTGGAGCCATTGATGGTACTCATATCTTAGCAACACCACCTCGACAAGATTATGTCAGATACATTGGCAGATCTGGAAGTCCAACCCAAAATGTGATGGCAGTCGTTGATTTTGATATGAGGTTCACTTATGCATCTATTGGTCAGCCAGGTTCTATGCATGACACTAGTGTGCTCTACCATGCGTTGGAGGCTAACATAACATCCTTTCCACACCCACCACTAGGTAACCAATTGTTGTTGATTGTTTGTTTTCTTTTTATCATTAATTATGGTGCTAACTTCGAACTTCTATGTTTTAGGAAAATATTATCTTGTTGATGCTGGTTACCCAAATAGACCAGGTTACTTAGCACCATACAAGGGCCAAAGGTATCATGTTCCAGATTTTAGGAGGGGTGTTGCTCCTAGTGGTGAGCAAGAGATATTCAACTATTTGCACTCTAGTGTTCGTAATGTCGTTGAACGAACCTTTGGTGTTTGGAAGATGAAGTGGCGAATTCTTAACAAGATGCCAAGCTATCCGATGGACAAGCAAAAGATGATTGTGGCGGCAACCATGTGTCTACATAACTTTATCCGTGAGAATCATGCACTTGATAGACATTTCCGTAGGTGTGATCGGGATCCAGATTATGTGCCCACGATACCTCGAAGATATAAGAGGTATGCACCATCTCAAAATGCATCTGACACGTCGACGTCACATGCAAATGATACGAATATGGATAGGTTTCGTGATGATCTAGCGAGGGCCTTGTCCGGAGGATAGCTCAATATCACTTGACGTCGGTGATTGTATTTTGTTTAGCACTCATGTTTTGGATGTTCAAACATTTGGATGTTAATCTAATGATTTTAATCCTTGTTTATTATTGTTGTATGCTTTTAGATTTTATGATGCAATTATTGTTTCAAACAAAAAATAATACATGCGTAATACATTCCAAGTACAAGTAAGCACATAACGACAGGGGTATAATGGTCAATTCAGCCTTCATCATCATTTCGAAGAATCAGAATCCACTCAGCTAGCCAAACGATTTCACAACTGATTCCAGATTCAGCATAGAATTGATTCCAGGGTGAATCAGAATCACTTCCAGGGTGAATCTGAATCTGGAGCCCTGCCAAAGGGGCCCTTATACTTTATCTGCATCGTTAGTTGATTTACCTCTAATTATACAAAAAATTATCTATTTCTATTTAACAATAATAAACAAGTTATTGGTCACTTAACTATAAAAATAAATTCAATATAATTACATAACTTAACAACCACTATTATACATGTCTACATTATTTATATAAAAAATTATTACAAACTTAATGTGATTATGTTAACTACCAAAACAAACTCACTCCTTCCGTCCCCTCCATTTTTGACTAAAAAATAAACTCGATGGTGGCTGCTTAACTACAAAATCAAACTTGCTGGTGGCGGCAAACAAATGCGATATGACACAACTCGAATTGCCATCGAGTTTATCCACACCTTCTTCACATCAAAACTCTCCTCTCCACTAACCACATGCCTAAAAAATCTCTAATAAAAGCCAGCAAACTAACTATCTTAGATATAGCTCTTCTATACTAACCACACTCCTAAAAATTCTCTAACAAAAACTAACAAATTAACTATCTTAGATATAACTCTCCTCTACTAACCACATTACTAAAAAATCTCTAACAGTCCAACAAACTAACTATCTTAGATATAACTCATCTCCACTAACCACATTCCTAAAAAATCTATAATAAAAGTCAACAAACTAACTACCTTAGATATAATAATGATCTAAAAAATCTCAAACAAAAACCAACAAACTGACTACATTAAATATAGTAATGACTTCACTCAATTGAGCCCGAGGCCGACCACCTCCATGCTACGCGCTCCATCACTGTCTGATCCCCACCGCTCCCCTTCATCCTGCGCCGCCGCCACAACTTTGGCCGAGATGTCTCCCCTCCTAGGCGGGCTGCCCTACCCACCAACCAAGGGACGAAAGAGGAGATTGGCCGAGGGAAGGAGAAGAGAAGGGAAGAGAAAGAGGGAAAGAGGAGGAGAAGAGGAAGGAGAAGTAAGAAGAAGAAAAAGAAGAAGAAGGGAGGAAGAAGCCGCCGCTACCCCTTGCCATGCCATCGCCACCGCCCCAGCCGAGCCACCTCACCTCCTAGCCGGGCTGCCCTAGCCGCCGACCAAGGGGAGGAAGAGGAGCTCAGTTGGGGGAAGGAGAAGAGAAGAGAAGGGAAGAAGGGGCGGAAGAAGGAGAAGAAGAAGAAGATGATGATGATGAAGGGGAATTTTAGGATTAGGTAATGGTGAAATCAACTGCTTTTTCTGGTTTCTGAGATTCAAAATTATATGATTATTTTTAATACTCTGCTGCTATTCTGTATCAACTGTTTGTCGATCTACTATTACTAGCAAAGTATCCGTGGTTGCAACGGATATAAATTCTAGAAAGAAAGATCATATAACACTAATTTTGAACAAGACATGCTACAATATAACTTGAGAAACAAAATGACCATCATAGTATATCTTGTGATACTATCTTTTTTTCTAAAATTTTTATCCGTGCTAGTCAGTGTAACGTGTAACTGTTGATGACGAGGGGAACGAATCTCCTGGTGTGGGAGACGGACGAGTTGTACATAAGTCTGGAAACAAGCCGAGCTCGGCTCGCAAAATGCGAGCTAAACTGGATTCGGGCCGCGAGTAGTCGCGAGTCTGGAATGAAGCTCGGCCCGGGCTCACCCTAACGTCGAGCCAGTTCGGATAGGCTCGCGAGCTGGGCTCCGCAAGTCTGCCTGTGCTTGAGCGGCTTGCACCCACCTGCACCGCACGCCTATTGCTTGTAGGGTTCGAACGGGCGCGCTGCCGCCGCCACCACCACGAGCCTCCATCGGACGCCGCCGTCACCATGCTGCTCCGCCGGACACTGACGCCTCTACTTCGCCGGACGACGTCGTGCCTCTCCACCGACCACGCAGCTTCCCTGGACACGCGCCGTAGCCACCGGCTTCTTCTCCGTCGGACGTTGTGGTGCCGCCACCCCTAGCTCCTCCGCCGGTTGCCGCTGGCGCGCTGACCCCCCGCAGCCGCAGCCCGTAGCCACTCCCCCACACTAGGTAAGTCCACCCTTTGCAATTTGTGCAAATTTTCTTCCTCCTCATTGAGTTGTGATTTAATCTACATGTGATGTGATATATCAATTGATTCGTGGCCTCAACCACTTTTGAATGGCCTTATTCTCAAGATAATCCTCTCAGCAGCAAAACGAAACCATTTTTCCAAGGTTCCAATTGTGCCACCAGATGAACTGTGACAAAGTACAATATAGCTGCATACTGTAATCCTATGAGACTCAATTAACCAATATAGCTGCATACTGTGAATAGTAACCAAACAAAATGGCCTTACTAAATGACTAGGAGAAATGTTTATACAAAGTTTACCTAGTACTAGCTAGAACAAAGAGCAATAATATAGTTTACCTATAGTAGCTTATTGCAAAGTTTTCAGCAGTCGCAATTTAACAAGCAAGTTTTGTTTAGAGACTAATCTTAGTATCCGTCTCACCTCAAAAATGATACCAAACATCTTATCAGGGATCCTCCTTGCATTCTGCAGCGAAGCATCCACGCTCAACTGCCCGGTTTAGAACGTCTATCTCGATATAGTATTCTATCGCATCAAGCAAGTGTTCTCTTCTTCTCACCCGAATCATACCCTACATCATAATTGATGGAAAAGATTTCAGTTTTAAAGCACTTGTCTGAATTTGATGACAAAAAAAAACATTTGAAACCTTATTGTGACGACACTGAACATTTTAACTGCACAAGTACTTTAAGCATGCAAACAGAAATACCTGCAAGACCCGGTTGATGTCTTTGGAATTTGTAAGTTGGAGGAAATTTGATAAAACCTTCTCGCATTCCTTGAAACATGTTTCCTGCCTTCATTTCTGCTCGAAATTGATCCCTTTCTCTAAGACAATCGAAGCTCCTTTGCGAGACCATGTCCTTTCCTCTTCATAGGTGATACCATAAAGTCAGTAGTTGAAATCACCAAGAAAGACAACCATATCAGCTTTTGCTAGCTCAGGTCTGTCTTCATCGGGCTGATTTCCGTTAACCTACAAGTATCACAATATCTATGCATAAGTATGCTTTGATGCAATAACAGTTAAGTTGGATATTGTTCTAAAAAACAGTTTCAGGATCACATACATTCACGGCTTTGTGCAATTGGAGAGATGTAGCAGAAGTTATAGCATAAGGAAAAAAGTTAAGTTATACACATCATTTATTATAAAGTATACTGCATAACAATGCTTGAAAGAGGAGACTTATTGACATGTGTATCACTTTTCATGTCATATATGCTTGTGAATTGTACAATTGTTTAATATATACATGTAAATTGTTAGTTTTTTAGTAAAGAGCATGCTGATTTTTTTTATGTAACGAGCCTACAAGAGGCTCGCGAGCTTTTTGGTTCGGCTCGGTGAGCTTTACAAGCTGAGGAGGATGCTTGGGCTCGGCTCGTTGTGTCTTCAAGCCGAGCCAAGCCCAAGTCGATCCTCGCCGAGCCTGAACCGAGCTGCGAGCCTCAAGCTTTCTGTCCAGCTTTATTTCTCTCTGTGTTTATGAGTTTCTTTTGGATTAGTTTATGATACTCCAGTGGTGACCATCCTATGTGTATTTAGGGTCTGTTTGGTTGGGCCGTGGTTATTGACAAAAACTGTTGTTCAATAGCTGTTTGGAAAAATTATTGGTTGTGAGAACATGAACATATGACTTTTGGTTGATCTAAACTATCTACAGCATTTAGAAAATGAGCACTGAAGTTTCAACATATTGCAAAAAGCTAGCAGAAGGCAGTTTTTCCAAACAACTGAATTTACACCACAAAGCCCATAGCTACCGTTGGCAAAAATTGCAGAAAAGCTAACTTTTTGGTTGTGCTGTAGTTTTTTTCAGTGAAAAATTGCTGAAAAACCCAACCAAATATTTCCTTAGATATACTAAGTATGTGATGATAATGTGTTATGTTAGTCTTGAGTGGTGACAAGTGCTTAGAGGCATGAGAATATCAAATGCTCCAACTGCTTAGGCACTCTGATTTGCTTGTCGTGCTGGGGGGAAGAAGGTGCTAGAAGTTAAGCACTGATCTTATGAGCATCTCTTGCACTAGAGATGATAATGTTTACAGCTGATCCTTCGGTATGGTTTGACCACATGTTCTGGCTAGTGAAGTTTCTTGCTGGGCTAAAGATTATCTATGGAGACTTTTTTTTAACGTACGCATTGCACGTCCTATTTATTATGGATTAAATAAAACAGTACATGTACGATAGACAAGAACGGCTATCTCAAGACAGCAAAAGTAACCCTGAAACATAGCAAAAAAACAAACACAACTCTCGAGTTCTTCCTCTTCCTCGCTGATGCCGCCAAGGCCGCTCGAAGAAACTTCGCCTAACCACCGTTGAGGCAACCTTCGGAGGATGAACGCCACACAAACTCTAGGATCCGTAGAAAGACGAGCATATAGTCACTAACGAGCATTGAGAGCCGAAACTGAAGCCCATCATGACTCGTGAGAGGTGGGAGTAGAAGAACGGTGATGAACCATCGTCGCATCTAAGTGTCAAAGAAGGATAAGGAGAAGACAACATCGCCAAAAACATACAACTTTGAACACCGGCCTCGGCGGATCTAATTGCCCAAATCCAGAAGCTAACAACCTCACAGGCTCCCCCACGGCACTGGAAGGAGCAACACCGGGATGAAAGGGAGTTGGAGGACCCTTCGTCACGTCACCATCATCTCCACTGAAACAATGATACCGAAACACACAATCTAGCAAAACTAGGACCTACTTACACATCGTGCAGAAGATCTGGGCTTCTCCCTGCCTCATGATGCCAAGATGACGCTAGAGGTGAGGAGGAACCACAGATTTGCTGGCAAGATTCTGGTGGATTTGGTCGCCCGAGAGAGGAACTGCTCGCTTGGGAAGACTTTCGTAGGCCTTTTTCTATAGACTTTTAACCTCAGGTCTAACTCTTGGTTCTCTCGGCTCTTTTTTTTTGTGCATGAGAGGACTCTTTTTTCTTTGAGTAACCGTGTCGACTTTATTGATAAGACAAACAAGGTACAACATATTGAAACTGAACGAAATACAAGCAATGAAGACTCCTAATAAAACAAAGGTTACATCAAGATCTTCTGAAGCTATTGTCTCTAATTTCATCATCCACATCTCAACGTTCCTCCAAGACTCTGGTGAAGAAACTGCAGAAGGCTAAATCTTCCCAAGTTGAACTAATCTTAAAGGTTTTGAAGAGCCGCCCACCTCAATAGGTAGGAAAAAATAAAAACCGTTGAACACACTGTGACTGAGAATACACCCCTTGTAAGGTAGGATGCCAAACCGCTGCTTTGTTGACATGTTGTCGGAGAAGACCAAGAACACGAAAGGGCGAAACGTGAGAACCAAACTGACTAGATTAAACTTGACACCACCGTTCGTCACACCATCGCCAAGTCAAGCCAAAGCGTCGGACAAGAATCTACTGGATGGAGAACCATCGATCTGCGGGACCAAAAACACCACTAGCTCCTAGTGTCGGCCAAGATGACCACACCAGGATGGAGTAAAGTCAGGAGACTTTTATTCTATACGACACTGTTTTCACTATCAGGATCGTCACCAAGACACATGAATCTAACATAGAACTAAACCTAATCTACACGTCAAGCGTTTATCCAGAGTTATCCCGTCTCGTGGCATTCGATGGGTCAAGGGTTTACGGGAGGTGTGGGAACCTGTGAAAATATTAGCGAAAAACAGAATGTCTCCTCTGTCTACGGCGGCTAGGTTTTCACGTCACGGCACACAACAGATAACTCTTTTTTGTCAAAATAACAAAAAAGAAATTGTAGGGCCCAAGTGAATCAGCTTCAGTCTTATTGGGCCAGCATCACCATACGTGCAAACGCAGACCGGAAGCAACTTCACCAAAATGGGCTTTTCTCGAATGGCCTAGCACATAACGGGGCAAATAAAGCTTTCTTGTAGGTACCTTGGGTTGGACCCATGCAAGTTAGTAGACCAGATGGTCCAAATTTGGTTGTGGACGAGGCGCTAATGGGTTCGAATACAGGGCGGCCCCAACGCACTAGATTCCATTTTGCTTTCTTTTCCCAATTTCCCAAAGGCATCCCTTCGCTTTTATTCCTTTCCTGCGAGTATACAAAGCACAGACAGAGGAAAGAGCGCTCCATCAAAAACTTTGTTCATGCTGTGGCCTTCTGATGGGCAAACTACTCTTGTTTATCTTATCTCGTAGAGGTTTCTTCCTAGACGCGACCGAGTGCTGCTTTGGGATCATGCCCAAAAATCTTGGCATTCCACGCTTGTCACGCATGAATCTTTGGGCAAACGAATGGCGTCATGGGCCGAAACACATCATCTTCTCCTCATTGCCCGCCCCAACCAAGACCAAGAGGAAACTCCACTACTTTCCGAGGGAATATCGATCGTATTTGGCAAGTAGCATAATAACTAGCCGCACCCGTTGTAGCATACTACTAGTATTGCACTAAGTATTGCACTACATTCCTGTCGTCGTCTATCTCTCCGTACCCGCCGCGGACGGACGGACGGACGCCAAGCGTTTTCTTTTTTCACGAGAACAAAGCGGGAGCGCCGCCATTTCATTAAAATAGAAAAAATATTTACAGAGAATTAACAAGATCCTATAGGGACCGAGGAGAAAACTGAAAATTACATCTCACCGTATGTGAGTCCCTCTTTTTGGTCTATATCTTCCTTGTGAGACCAGATACCTCGAGCACCCCCAAATGTTCGTTTCTGAAAATCCTTCGATTCTTTTCTTTCCACACATTTCACAGCACGTATAATAGGACGCCTCTAAATTCTTTCTTTTTTCTTTTATCTAGAGTCTTGGTGTTGGTCTCCCACCATTCATCTAGGGTGGCTTGCTGGAAATTCGCGTTAGTGGCGATTCCCATCCAAGAGGAGACGATCCCTCAGACACCTTTTGTGAAAAAAGCATTCTCTTGCAAGGTGTCTATTTGTTTTAAACTCGGAGTTACAGAGTGCGCAGGTATTGTCATGTGGCCAGCCCCTCGCGGCTAGTCTGTCGGTCATGAGCGCCTTACCATGAAGTATTAGCCATGCAAAGATTTTACATTTTAATTCCACCACCGCACTCCAAAGCTTGGTGGCTGAAAAGGCCTTGCCATTCCTCAAACTGGGAATCTGTAAGTTGATGCGTGGAAAAAAAACCTCGGTAGGTGTCCACTTCTAAGTGATGTGGTCACTGACATCTTCGTCTAAAATCACCTCCTATAAAGCCGTCCACAGAAGTACAAATTCTTTAAGTTGTGTCGTTGTCGTGATTGGACGAAGAGGGTGGATCCACAAGTCATCATGTGTCTCTCGGTACACCGTACGATTTTTCCTTTAGGCCAAGCGTTTTCTCCTGCGTGCATGTCCTGAGGACGAAACCGCCTTGATGGGCATGATTTCTTGGTGGTGCACGGGCTTTAGTGCCGGGACAGCTCACGTGGTAGGTAAGATGGTCGTTTTCTTGCTGGTGATTGTGTCGTCGGTCGGTTTGGTGCGTGCTCGTGCGCGCGCTCTGTGCCAGAGGATTATATCATTCTTTCCCCTCTCTTATTATCGGCGGTTGCCCTGCCCCCATCCTAGGCTTCAAGCCGAAGCTTCCTTCTGAAAAGATTCATCGGCTAATCGATCATCCACTGCAAGATTCCATCTCTCCAGTAACCGAATCATCTCCCCCCAAGGAGAACATGATGGCATGATTATGCCATGATCCATATCAATTAGCAGTCACTTTCTTATTTTTCTATGGTTTTGGAATGAGACTTTGCATGGTGGCTGCCAGCTCAGACTAAAGTGGCTACATCAGAGGCCTGTACTATGATAAAAAAAATTTATATTTACAAACAGGTTACTCATATACTGAGCCCCGTGATATAACATCACAGCGTGCGTAGTTCTAGCTAACAATTACACGTAAGTGAAAGAACAAAGGAGTACGTGCCAAGACCAGACATGAACTCAGCACTGCTAATCATATATTACAAGATTCCGTTTCAACAGTAACTGAATTTGCCCCACACAAGGAGAACATGATAATTTGTCATGATCTATATCGATTAGCTAGCAGGTTACTTTCTTCTTTTTTATGATGTTCAAGTGAGACTATACTACTACTAATTGCTCGTAGAGTTTTGCGAAGGTCTAGCTGCATGGTGGCTGTGCTAGCTCGGACTGAAGTGGCTACAGCCCAGCCCTGTGCTATGATAATTCTTTTGATGGTGGCTCGAGCTACTTGCATTTGCTAACCACTGTGGTAGTGCGGTCTACAGCTTGTCCAAATTGGTACCGTCAGCGATGGACGCCATTCATGGTTAATGGACAGGTGTATTACTGTGAGACTGAGTTCATTTGGCTAGAGAGGTGCGCTTAGCTGCAAACTTAATTGAGGCCGGTTCATAATTGTGCACCTAACCTGACTGAGCTGCAGAAAAGCTGATTTTGCTTACTATATGTCGTTATATTCATTCTGTCACAATACTACTAATTTTGAGGGCAACAATACAGTGCATACTGCCGACAGCAGATGCTTCCAAACAAAAGATGAGAAAGTAACAGAAGATATAGAATATCAAAATTCAGAGTACGTCCTTCAGTTGAGATGCCTGAGTTCCCGGCAGTCTGAACAGAAGTACTGGAAGTAGCAGTAGTACTCATTACGTCGGTTATCGTACTATTAATCAGGTCGTTGGAATGCCTGGATAAAAGATTATTTCAACTGCTGAAAGTTACTCGTGAGATTCCCAAGCGCAATTTGGGGGCGTGGCGCCTATGCGGCGGGAAAACTCTATAAAAGGCCACACGGGGGTGGGCTTAGTGGTACAAATCCACTGAGCCACCGCAACAACAAGACGAAGGTGGTTTCAGACAAGATGGTGTTGCCTCTTCTGCTTGCCTTCTCCCTGCTCTTCGCAGTGGCGACTCCTATCAGGGATATAATTGACGCATGCTCGTCAGAAGTAAAGGGTATATAATTCCTCCTAGTCTTGGTTAATTTTCTTGATTCGTGCTTTTGCATACTTGCAATTAGTTATAGATAGTTTCTGCAACTGGAACAGCAGTATGTGCTTTCTTCATAGATAGCATCTGAAGAGCGAATGTGCAACTATTACCAGCTTAAGATTATATTTTATTTTTGTGATCAGAAATTTAGAAGGTATATATAATCGTTGCTTAGGACGAATTAACCTGAAGGTGTCTCGTTACTGAAGAGGCCAGAGGGTAACTTGAATTGCAGTGACAAATGTGATCGGTAGAGCCCAAATTGTGATCAACATATTGCAGTGACAAATATGGTAGAGTGAGCTCAAATTTGTATTTGACATGCTGCAAATATTTTCCAACTAGCGCCTAAATTGCCTTTCTCGTTGTCAATTATAACTGTATGATTGTCGCAAGGAAAAAAAAAGGTACGGAGTATAACTGTATGAAAGTTGACAGCTATGGCGGGAACCAAAAGGACAATCTAGATCGAATCTCTTCGACTCGCTTACTTTCGTTTACTCTTTTTCCCCACCAGCAAATAAATAGCCAAGCAATAGTATAGTATGTTAGGTACATATCATCGATAGATTACGCATACTTTTCAGAATCCTATCTCCACCAGAATGGAAAAGCGTCTTGTTAGGTGCATGATCATCCTGGTAATTGCAATTGAACTGCACCTAAGCACGATCAAAGCTGGACTTTAATCCGCGGCCTTTCTGAGCCATCACATATTCACATGGTCCCGATCGAATTGATGGCCAAGTTCGTAGCTTATCGTACTTCTCCTCCGTGAAATCAATCGATCTTACGTGCCCACCGCCTACGACCATATCTATCATGGCACCTCAGGATGGCCGTTGAAATGGGCCGCAGCAGATGCTGCGTCGGAAACGTCGCCGGATAAGCAGAAGTTTTCAGTGATGTTCGATCGATGAAGGACGCCATTTCGCTTCCTTTTTTCTGCTTTTGTACGAACCCACACCAGAAATATGGTTATGTTGTAAATGATCTGCATAGATAGCCCACATCTAGGGTTGTAGTGGTCCATCTTCCCGGCTGTCTGATAAAGTATCCAATCATCAAATGCAGTAGTACAATCTTGGCTCTAATTCTCCTGCACAAAATATCTAAGAGTGTTTCCTCATAATCTCCTTTACCCAAAGATAAAACAAAATAAGGCACTATCTTATATGGTACCATGTGTACTTAGCCACAGAAGTCATGGAAAGCGTATTGGACTAGTGGCCCTTAATTATGACAACAACTCCAATCATCCATTGTATCATGTTGAGTACTGTTAACTACCAGTCTTCCCTCCCTTTTTGACGTGTTCCTCTTTTGGAATTTTTTAAACGTGACAAGAACATAATTTTCAGTGTTTCTGAGCAAGCGAACCAGTAAGCAAATTAGGTGACTCGCATGCATGCATGGCTTTGTACATCACTACGACTAGATCCAGTCTGGCCCTCCATAAGAATATTAAGATAGACAATACTACATGTCGAACATGCATGTGCCTAATCTTAACAAAGTTCCGCCGCTTCATCCTCAGAAGAAAAAAAGAAAGAACACGTGGTACGCCTACACAGGTCTGAATGTCTCTACTGTACCTTGTCTTCAGAAGTTCAGATTCATGTCGTCCCTATGGTTAGTTACACGTTGCAGTAGCCTCTCTGCCACCTACCTCTAACATCATCTTGGACGCGATTTAATACGGTTATGACCAGTTGATGCCTGCGATTCTCGTGCGCAAAGCCTTTATGAACTGATCGACATGTGCCCTCAATGTTGGGGCACGTATATGATCGCCACTTCCTAACTGTAAGATAAAACTAATGTACATGCATATGTTTGTTTGGATCATGTGACGATCACAGGAAGATGTCAGGTTTATTTACCCTAGTAGCTCCAACTCTGATGACATGTGCTAGCTGGCCGGCGGTACATCGCACTTTGCTCTGTATATTGGCCGTTAAATTAGCAGCGTTGTTGCCATGTTAGGTGAGGCATCAGTACATTACACATCATTGTCTAATCACATGACTGCTAAAACTTTGGCGACACGAGATAGTGCGGTAGGCTTAGTGGTTGCATGCCCTGGTTGGTGACGACGGTGCACTGGACGCAAGAAAGTCCTCAGGTGGCAGCAGCAAAATTTAGTACTAGTATACTAGCAGTAGCTAGATAATCTTTGTGACGGTTAATTGCTGTAATTTTGCACGAACTGGAGTAGGTAAAAATTTAAAAAATGCGTGTCACTCAACTGCAGATTTCCAGCACCTAAACAGCTCTGCCCTGCACCTCCCGCTGCACCACCCGCGGAGCCCCTGCTCGCCGGCGCCAGTCGCGGCTGAACTCCCCTTCTCCGCGGTGCTCACCCACGACGATGCCCGCATCGCGTCCTTCGCCGCGCGCCTCGCCAAGGCGCCGTCCGCGCGCCCCACCTCCCTGGACCGCGCCGACGCCGCCGGCTCCCTCGCGTCCGTGCCGCTCACGCCGGGCACGTCGGTGGGCGTGGGTAACTACGTCACCCGCATGGGCCTCGGCACGCCGGCCAAGCCGTACGTGATGGTCGTCGATACGGGGTCCTCGCTCACCTGGCTCCAGTGCTCCCCCTGCAGGGTGTCGTGCCATCGTCAGTCCGGCCCGGTGTTCAACCCCAAGGCGTCCAGCACCTACGCCTCCGTGTCATGCTCCACGCCTCAGTGCAACGACCTCTCCACCGCCACGCTCAACCCCGCCGCCTGCTCTTCCTCCAATGTCTGCATCTACCAGGCCAGTTACGGCGACAGCTCCTTCTCCGTCGGGTACGTATATATACACTCACACAACTGACTTCACTCCTACGAATGATGTTCTTCACGTAACTAGTAGTCACTGATGACATTGCCGTGGCGTGTGACGCGCAGGTATCTGAGCAAGGACACGGTGTCGTTCGGGTCGAACAGCGTGCCCAACTTCTACTACGGGTGTGGGCAAGACAACGAGGGGCTCTTCGGGCGCTCGGCGGGGCTCATGGGCCTGGCGCGTAACAAGCTTTCACTGCTGTACCAGCTCGCGCCGAGCCTCGGCTACTCCTTCTCCTACTGCCTCCCGTCGTCGTCGTCCTCCGGGTTCCTGTCCATCGGGTCCTACAACCCGGGGCAGTACTCGTACACGCCGATGGTGTCGAGCACGCTCGACGACTCGCTCTACTTCATCAAGCTGTCCGGGATGACGGTCGCCGGGAAGCCGCTGGCCGTGTCGTCGTCGGAGTACTCCAGCCTGCCGACCATCATCGACTCGGGCACGGTGATCACGCGGCTGCCCACGAGCGTGTACTCGGCGCTGAGCAAGGCGGTGGCGGGGGCCATGAAGGGGACGCCGAGCGCGCCAGCGTACTCCATCCTCGACACGTGCTTCCAGGGCCAGGCCTCGCAGCTGCGCGTGCCGGTGGTCAGCATGGTCTTCGCGGGCGGCGCAGCGCTCAAGCTGTCGGCGCGGAACCTGCTCGTCGACGTGGACAGCTCCACGACGTGCCTGGCGTTCGCGCCCGCCAGGAGCGCCGTCATCATCGGGAACACGCAGCAGCAGACTTTCAGCGTCGTCTACGACGTCAAAAGTAACAGGATCGGGTTCGCCGCCGGCGGCTGCAGCTGAGGAGGTGCACGCGCGCGTGCACGGATTTGGGTAAATGGGCAACGCATCATTCGCTACATGTTCACTTTCTGAACTCAGAAGTTCGACCACACACACCTATGGATGTGGATTAATTATGCATACACATCAGAAGGCAGATAAAAAAGGAAGGAAATTGGTAAAATGATGCTCTAGCGACTAGGTGTACATGTTATCCCATATTTGTTACATAAAAAATACAAGAAGATATATAGGAGTGAAGCTCCTAATTCTGCATACACATCAAAAGGCATCTTGCTCGAAGCTTCATATGGAGAGGCCATGATTCCGTTTCAGCCTCAGGGGGGCACTCCCTCATCAATTGGAAATCTGTTTGTCGACCAAAACCACTTGGGGGTCTAGGTATTATGGACCTTAACCGCTTTGGGAGAGCGTTACGGCTGCGTTGGCCCTGGTTTCAATGGACGGATCCGGGAAGATCGTGAAATGGAACACAGCTTCCCTGTGACTCCACCAACTGGAATCTCTTTCGGGCCCTAACGACGATCACAGTGCATAAGGGTGACAAAGCACTCTTTTGGCACGATAACTGGATAGGAGGCTCCCCCTTACGCATACAGACGCCAGACCTGTTTCAGATTGCTACCCACAAAAATAGAACAGTGCAAAAAGAAGTGGAGAATGGCACTTGGACAACAACCGTGGCTCGCATCAGTACCACGACCCAACTCCTACAGTTTGTGGGACCTATGGAACCTGCTTCAGGACGTCAATTTGGACCACAACCTCTCGGACTCCATATCTTGGAACTTGGGGGCTCTGGGTAGCTATTCTGCATCCTCCGCCTACAGGGCCTAGTTTGATGGGAGCTTCGCAAAATTTGGCACGACCAAAATTTGGAAGGCCAAGACCGAACCGAAGTGCAAACTCTTCTCCTGGCTCCTCCTACATGGACGTATCCTCCCGGCCGACCGCCTTGCAATGAGGGGCTGGCCACATAACCCCTCTTGCCAGCTTTGTCTCTTGACAACAGAGGACATCCCCCACTTGTGTAAAGATTGCCCCTTCACCATTGCGGTTTAGAACACGGTAAATAATTGGCTAGGCGGAATGGCTTGCCCTACACCATCGGCATTCCACACCATTGACCAATGGTGGGAAGCTATCATAAACCATGAATCTAAAGATAGGCGGCGAACGAGAAGTGGGCATCTTATCTTCATCCTTTGGAACATCTGGAAGGAACGTAACAGAAGGATTTTTGACGCGAAAAAGATAATGTTTAGAGATGTCGCGTTTAGAGCTCTTGAAGACATTCTCCAATGGAACAGAGCAAACACAAACGTTACTAGTGTAAATCATCTGGACGAGTAATCCGCATGCAGGTCTGTAGGGGGTTTTTGGGTTTCTTTGTCCCCCTAAAAAAAAATCAAAAATGTTGTAGAGATCACCAAAATTCTTTCTCCTTAATAGAATAGGCAGTGCTCCTGCCGACTTTTCGAAAAGAAAAAAATTGTTCCGGCCGGGTACGTAGTAAAATACATGAAAAAATGGGAATGCATTACTCGAAAGAAGATGAGTATAATTCATAAGCCAAGAGATGGGAGATAGCTTGTCATGTACGGGTCAAAATTATTTACTTTGTATAGGTAAGTGTGTATGCTTCCCAGTTGCCTTAGAACTTCAAGAATCATTTCCTTGTGCGGTGTGCAAGATATGTTCTATTGGTCTGTTCTTTGGACAACGAAGAGTTATTATATAATTTCTTACGAAATGAAGATGTGTTATTCCGAGGGAAAATCCGGTCAAAATCGCCTAAAGTCGTAAATTCCGTGAAAAGCTTGCGTAGAAGTTCAAGCAATTCTCGGATAGTTTGTAGTACTAGGCGAGGTGGAAAATACCAAAATGATACAAAAGGGACTAAGGGCCCGTCCTATATCCATCAAAATGTCGGCATCAAATTCAATCGCATTTGCAAGATAAAAAGAAGAAGAAGACAAATGCTTACTGAATAGTAGCACTAAGTATACGTATGTTTCTATTTGGTAATGTGACTGAATTTGACCGTGATTTTTGTCCTTCGTCAGTGTAGAACATGCTCTTCCATAGTAGTATTACAAGTTATTTGAGGGTTTTTTGACACTTGCACAATCCATTTCACGAATTTTGTAATTTCGAGGACATTATTTTCACCTAATAGTTTCCTGTGTTATTTATGATATGGTGTCTTTGGTTGTTTAGCATTGCATTTAACATTAATATCATTAACTCCAAAATTGTTGCATTATTCCGTACCTCTGCAAAATGTATGATTGGGCACAAGCCGAACAAGTGGTTATGCGAAGCAAAACTTACAACGTGAATAAAGAGAGAAACTTTAGTCGTTGGAATGTTGCACTCTCTTCAATAATTGCAACACCGAAAGGGCAAGTGGTACATCATTTCAGTTCTGAACGAAAAGATACGGAGCGGGCAAAACGCGCGCGAGATGCAAGCCATTCTGCCATTCTTTTACTCAAAGTACATATTTTCATTGGAGATTTTTCCTAATCTTTTTAGATGGATATTTTGTGATAACTTAATTCTGAAAGTAAAGCTTCGATAATTACTAATGACGTTGCAAATAATCATTACTCCCTCTATCCTATAATATAAGGTGTATTTTGATTGGTTAAGACAAGATTTTGACCACAAATTACTCTATTAATATATGGTTTATGTGATACAAAGTCATAATCATAAGCAAGTATTTTTAAATACAAATCTAATGATATCAATTTTATTTCACATAAACCACATACTAATGAAGTAATTGTTGGTCGCAGTTTTGTCTTAACCAATCAAAATACCGCCTCACATTATAGGATGGAGCAAATATCATGCAATGCATAGTTCAAAACATATTTTGGTCAGCGAAACTAACCATATCATCGCAATACCTAATTTTTCATCCCTAAGAAAGTGCTAAGAGTGTACTTGGTATTGTGATGGATTATGATAATTCTGTTTGGTTGAACCATTTTTACATATTTTATGTTTGGCTAATTGCTTTTGGTAGAGTTCGCAGAAAATAGTTCAAAATCATGTTTTAGGCTTCTAGCTCTCAGAAAATAGAATATAGAGATATCCAATTGTGTGGTAAATATAGTATTTTTATCTTGGTATATTGAGTCAGTTAAGTTTTAGTTTTATTTGTCGGACATGACACTAACTTTTTCAGAATAACTTATAAAATTTAGCATAATTCAGCAACCATGAAATAGCACTAATTAAATGATAAGAAAGTTCCCAAGCATCAGGTCAGTTTTCCTTACGAGCGCATTGTTCTTTCTTCCTTGATAGGAAAAAAAACTACAGTTTCCCCATTTGACGAGCATATATAGACCCCGTTGATCTTAATATTTTGACGTATAGGCAATATTACAAGTCAATCGTGCATAAATTGCAGAGGAACAGCATCCCATTCCCCTGTATGGTGCGCGAAGTGCACGCTGATCAAAGCTGCCTAATTGGCCGCATAGACAACATTCGATTTGAAAAAAGGGACCAAGGTGTGGAATAGGTACGGTGAAATGGGAGAAAATTATGACACTAAAAAGCTAATACACAATGAGGACATTAAGTTATCCTCTAATACAGAATAATACTATACCATAAACTGTAGTAACAATAATCTTGAACTAGTAATTAAATTTTTTTCTTTTTTGCAGCGCCGTCAACAGCAAGGAGGGATAAGCGTTTGTGGCTTCTATACTTACCACAACATAGAAATCATGATCATTAATTTTTATTAATATGATTGAAAGGTTTAACGATCTTGCTATACTTATTTTCATATTTTACTTGATTTATAGATGTATGACTTTAATATATATTCGAATCGACAACAGAATGAGATCCTGTCCACAGCACTGCATAATCCATCTCGATAGAATACGAGAACTCATTGCCGCATTCTTATTAGAGGCCATCGACGAATATGGCCAATTCCACGCATACGACTTGGAAGAAGGCGAGTTCGCCATCGTTAAGAGATAAGAACTTTAATTTGAATTGATGTGATATATATGCATCTGCTGTGTCATATCAACTTCTTTGCATATTTTGAATTATAGATGCCGAAAATGAATGTGATATGAGCTTGGATGAAATTGATGTGGAGTTTACTTTGTAAATGAATGTGATATGTATCAATTTGTTGTGAATGAATGTGATATGTATGTATTTGTACTGCTATTCTATTTTGTTTCAGATGATATGGTTAGCATATCCATAAACATGAAAGACAATGGTCTTGTACAATCTCATCATAAGTTGTTCTGTAGCCAGAACCGTATAAGATATCACTATATCATAAGAACTGCCTGTGATATGATCTTATTACAGGTGATTCGATAATTGTTTATGTTTGATATAAAGTTATTAGAGACTATTGTATATAGGTGGTTTTTCTGAATCGGCTATATTAAAATTTTCGAACGTCCGTGATAGACTGTTCTGTACGCGCCATACGTCAGCTTGGACACCCGCGCGGATGTCTAAACGCTGTTTATGCTTAACTCGAACTTATGGATTTTTGAGGCTATCCGAATCTACATCGGTTGGTGCTCGATCACCATCCGCGCGCCGGGACCCGCGGCACCGCACGGCATACATTATCTAGTGTCACCCGTACGCGCTAAATTCAATTGGCACATCTGATGCTGACACCGTGACTCGAGTGCCACCGGTAACCAAAACACACCTTCGAGACGGTGTTTTGGGCACAGGTCGGGTGGGCAAGTCGGCCAGCGGGTGCGCACGTGCCGTTGATTTCATTTCCCCCGCCGCAGGAGGTGGGCAGCATTCGCGTTGAGCGGGCTTTTGACGCAGTAGTGGGCTGGATGCCCCGGCCTGGCTGCTGCAGCCTTTCTATTCGACCACGAAGTGTGGCCCGCAGAAGTCGCTAGAGGCTGGTGCTACCAATCAGGCCCAAATAATTCTCGGCAACGGCTTCAACAGATAACTCCGTTTTCTATAGTGCTGTGCCTATACTCAAAGTCATTATGTTCATCGCTCCACATACCTGTGATAGAAGCGTGTCAAAGTACTCGTCAATTCACTTCATAGGTGTTTTTTCTTCAGAATTGTTGTTAGGCGTCAGCTGATGTGTAGAGATCGAACTATTTATGTATATCTCTTGATGTTTTGTATTTGCTTATTTTTCCTTTGATGACCATCTTCCCATAACTGAGATTGTACGAGTCTTTGTCAGGAAGTTGCTATGTCTAGTCATCATTTGCTCATGTAACTTATGTGCTCAATCTTTTTCTTCAGTGTACTCATAGGAACGAAGTAGGCTTAAAAAGTAGAAAATATCGAGAAACTTCTTCATTACTAACATCCACTAACACATTTGGACCTCCTCTTTGAGGACTACACTTGGACATCTCAAAGCAAAGTAAGCTTATTTCGGAACAATCTCCAAAAATTCCGTCATTCCAAATTGGGAAATAGGTCGAGGAAAGAAGCAAGCATGAAAACATCTTTACACTCCACGATTTCGCCATAATGTGGCACACCGCAAAGTCACAACTAACAACAACACTTCCTCTAGGAACTAACTGGAAAGTTAATTCTGAAACAAAGTTGGAAATAATTCTGAAACGAGTCGACCGTTTACTGGCGCCATACTCGCAGAAGACAATTAACTCTGTACCGACCACTTATTACCGGTCATTATAATCAGCAGTACTATGTTATTGCGACGATGTTAATGAATTGAGTTGTATGCCCACGATCTTAAGATTTCTAATTTTTCTAGCGCTTTTGTTGTCACGCACACAACCGTTTTTTCTGCTCATCGCAATCGATCAGCTTCTTCAATCTCATGAACTCACTAAAGTGGTTAGGGTCACGAGGCGGAGCCGCCAACAATGTGAGAGCAACGACGGTGGCGGAGCCGAGGGAGGAGACCTCGTTGGAGTGGTTAAAAGTTAAGGTTAGGGGTGATTAGGATGGAGGGAGGTTAGAGGGAAGGCTTGATCCAACAGCAACCACCGTTGGACACAACGAGCCAGAGGTGGCACCGTTGATGGAGATGAGTTTAAATTGGGGAGGCGCGGTGATAGCGAGAGGAGGAGGAAGAAGAAAATTAAGATATTAGGTCTTAATCTGACGGTTTTGAAAAATGAACTGTTTTTTTGTCTCCTGCGGAGCAGGCCAGACGTTTTTCAGACAATAGGCCGAAAGATTTATAATCCTTCACTTGTCCAGCTTGGTGTTACTTTTGTCCGGCAGAAGCAGGCACTGGAAACCCCGGTCCTAAGCTCACCTAGTCATCTAATATATAGATAACAGCTGGGATTCCCAGCTTCACAGTGCACCACGTCATTTTTGATGACATGGCCGACTCTCAGCCATTGGATCTAGCATGAATGGTCTAGATCAAGCGGTAAACAGTAACGGGTTCAGTACTGTACATTAGCCCCGCGAACAAATCTTTAACGGGTCCAGCACTATTTGGAACCCGGCCCGCGTTAAACAGTACCACGCTGTTACTGTTCACATCAGGTCCGATACTGTTCACCCGGCACGTTACTGTTCATCACAACCCAAAAACTGAAATTTAAAAAGGAATTCAAAAGGCATCAAAATAAAATCCAAAAATTACGAGAAAATTTATCTAGGCTAAATAGAATATAAGAAATTCAATTAAAATAGTTCCACCAAGAAAAACCAAAGTAATAATTTATAGAATTAACATATCTTCTTATTTTAACTCAAAATTAATTCAAACATGTTTGAATTATCCACAAAGGAATCCAAATGAAATCCAAAAGTTATGAAAAAAATTCAGATAGGCCAAATAAAATATTAAGAATCTATTAAAAATGATTCCACTGAGAAAAACTAAATTAGTAATTCATGGAATTAACATATCTCTTTCTTTTAACCTAAAATTAATTCAAAATTAATTAAGGACCTTCTTTCTACGCATATAAATTTGAACATGTCTCTACGTACGTATGGTAATTTAAAGTTAACAGAATAAGTTGTGTACTAAAAATATGTAAATCGATTTATAACTAAAAAATGTTAAGTGATTTAATGTTTAGAGGTATGTCACTTAATAGATTAAAACTGAAAAAAGGTATGTTACACTTATATTCAAAAGATTTTTATTTATATTTATACGTACTAAATTTAATACACGTGTGACGGGTTAGGCTGCGTCGCGCAATCGCGCAAGCCTTTAGCTAGTCTACAGATAAAACAGGGTACAATCACGACAAAGCGTGCATACACCCATAAGGATCACTTAAACATGACTAATTTCACTTTTTTCTCAACATTGCACACACTACAAATCGGGGTTTAATTTCTTAGACAGAACTTTAATTACTTCTCTCGTGTTGTTCCTCTTGTTTGACGTTCTAGGCGATCGACGCTAATGAGTTAGACCAGACCTGAAGAAACGCCACTGCCTTTCTCCATAAGAGGCTTCTCCCTGCATCCGAGCCACTAGCAAGCCAGTGAGGCCGTGGTAAACCCATTCTCTTCGGTTCACTCGCAATCTGAATCGCACTAGTGTTGTCACGGAGCGAAGGTGTAGTAGAAGCATAGTACGAGACACCAGGATCACTAAGATGCCGTGTAGGCGACGCTGATGCTCCGCGGCGGCGCTCGTAAGCCGTAGTTTCTACTTGATCGACGGGAAGGACCGGCGCCGAGGCGTGGTCACGGGTCCAGTCGCGCTCGTAGGCCCTTTCTGGGTAGAATGAGACGACTGGCGTCGAGGCGTACATGCGAGTCCAGTCCCTGGCCCGCGCCTCGTACAGATCCCTCGCTTTCTCGTACTCGTCGGCGATGTCGCAGTTGATAGGGATGAGAGGTCGAGCAAGGGCCAAGGGGTCGTAGAGGATGGAGACGAAGGCTAGAAGGAGCTGATGTATCGAGAAGGCCGGGCTCCAGTGCTCCTTCTGGGAAGATGTCCAGGACCATCTGTCCCTCCTCGTCGATGTCCAGTGCATGCAGATACGATCGAGCAGGAGATTGAAATTGGATAAACAATCACGATAGATATCTGTCAGCAAAGGCCAATCTCGATTTCGCAGTAGGGGTTGGTACCTTGGTTTTGAAGGTGAGCTTTGGGGGCCTCATGGGGTAGTCGTGGGGGCCGGATGGCGACGTCGACTGGGAACGTGCCTCCGGCGTAGGGACTGCCGTCGGAGCCGTCGATGACCGCCTCCCAGTGGAACGGGTCCGTCATGGGCGACGTGCCCGGCCGGCAGAAAGCAGGCGAGTCGATCCACAGCCTGCTCAGCTCCTTCGGGAGCCGGTTGAGCGTGAGATCGTTCGGCTCCGGCGCGTTCTATATGACCGTGGAGCGCCCCGGATCCGGCTCGCCCATCCTCTCAGCTTTCGAGTGTACCACGTTCTAGTTTGCCGGCTTGTGGAGATTGTGATGTGAGGAGAAAAACCCTAGATGCTCAGGGCGAAAGCTTCATATTATGACTCGACAGAAATTCATCCCTGATCGATTGCATCGCATGATTACTTCTCATATACGATGCCAGATGGGTAGGGGCGGGATCGGATCCAACACGAATACGTCGAATTCGAACTGAATACGCATAATTTATGCATAATAAACCATCGTGGTACAATAAATTAAGCATGACAAACATGAATGGAAACCGAAAAGAGTTTATTACTAATCGGACATGTTGCAATTCCCGATCTTGGTCAATACTAGGTACTTCCTCCGTCCACAAATGTAAGACGTGCACGGAATTTAATGTCTAACTTTGACCAACAATTAAACCAATACTATTGACTTATATGACATAGTAGTGGTACCATTGGATTTATATTCAAATGTATTTTCAAATGGTATCACTTTTGTATTATATAATTTAATATTATTGACTTAGTTATTGGTCAAAATTGAACCTTAAATTCCGTGCACGCCTTACATTTGTAGACGGAAGAAGTAGCACGCTCGTGCGTGGTGGCGCATGTCCGCATGCGCGGCTTCCTTGTAATGGTAAAAGAAAAGAAAGAAAACACTTCAACAACTATCACCCATCAATCAAATCATCCAAAGGCGCACACTTCTGTGAGAACACAGAACAAAGTTACCCCCATATACTATGTTTTTTTTCTTTTCAAGAGCTTACAAACACCGACTAGTTACCTCGATCTATTATTAAACTAGGCTACAACCACCTCAAAGCATCCATAGATAGGTTCATACCAGAAAGATGTAAAGGAGAGATTGTAGATTGGTTGTTTAGAACGCCGCAATACAAACTCTGCGCTTGGTAGGTGCCTTTATAGGCAGTGATACTGTGTTGTTTGGCACCTCATCTCTTTCTTTGATTATTGGGATTACATACATGATTACATTAGTTTTGTTTCCATCTATCAGTATCCTATACATAGCCGTATACAACTGTGTTAGGATTACAACTTGACGAACAAGTCAACATTAGAAGAGCTAGCAATGACTCCACGATCCCAATAGATGAAGAGGGAAGTGTCTACATCGGAGGGTGTAAACCCTAATGCTTGAAGCTTAGAACCCAATTTATGATATCATGCACGAGGAGGCTGTTTAAGGCCATACACAGCTTTCTCAAGTTTGCACGCAAGATCAACAAATTCAGGCAGTTGGCACATATAAACATCTTCGTAAAGATCACCGTGGAGGAATGCATTTTTAACATCAGCTTGACGAAGGGACCATTCACGAGAGACTACAACGAAAAGTATAAGCCGTACCGTGGCTGGCTTGACGACATGGCAGAAAGTGTCCGGCGTTAATGAAATCCCTTGACGACAAGGCGTGCTTTGTAACGTTCAATCGATCCATCTGCATTGTGCTTAAGTTGGAAGACCCATTTGCAGTCCACTACATTGAGCCAAGACAAGGAGGGACTAGATGCCAGGCTTTATTACGCATAAGTGCATCATAGTCTTCGGTCATGGGAAACTCTTTTTTACCGTGGCCGCCACATGCCGTGCATGAGATCACCATCCAGTATGCTTTAGGATCCATGTGTACAGCTTCCATTCCTTGTATTTCGATGTATTTCACACCAGTCTTGCTATTTTTGTGTAACTTGTTATTATGTCCCATCATCCCTCTCCTTATCCCATCTCAATCATTCTCATCGTCTCTCTTCTTAAGTCCTTATCCCGTCTCCATCATCCTCTGAGGGCGCCGCCGCCGACGGTGGCAGTCACCGGCGACAGGCCGGGCGGCTCACCGAGCGGGAGCGGACGATGGGGCGCTGATGGGACGGTGGCGGCCTACACTCGCTGCGGCAAGGTGTGCAAGGAGTACACCAAGACGTTCTACTTGGGTAAGAGACACTAGCTATAGCGAGGTGTGCAAGGAGTAATTTTTGTTGATTTGCATACTCCACCGGCCTGTGATTTTCATAAGCTATAGGTTCATGAAAAAAAATTCATCAATTGATGTTGGTGAAAACCTGATAAAACTATACTCAAACACGTAAGGAATTTGATTGAAATCTGTTTGAAATTTTATGAATTGTGAGAAACATTATTGAAGCACGACGAACTCCGATGAAACTGATGTGAAATATGTGTGAATCACATATGTAAATTATATGAATTGATGTGAAATATGTGTGAATCACGTATGAAAATTATATGAATTGTGAGAAACATTACTGAAACACGACGAACTCCGATGAAATTGATGTGAAATATGTGTGAATCACGTATGAAAATTATACGAATTATGAGAAACATTACTGAAACACGACGAACTCCGATGAAACTAATGTGAAATATGTGTGAATCACGTATGGAAATTATATGAATTGTGAGAAACATTACTGAAACACGATGATACGATAACTTTTTATTTTAAGTGCATTGAAATAGTTAAATTAAAATAAAACATGCTGAAACATGAGTGAAAACCATATGACAAGTTAGAACCGGAGTGAATTCCATATAAAATTTTTGGAAAGAAAATTAAATGCGCCAGCCATCTTCCCCTCCAATGGGTTCTCTCTTTTTCTAGTCAACTTCGAACCATGCATGAAGCAGTGGTCATGGATTAACATTTGCTAAATGTACTGGTTCATCTTCACTTACAAGTGGTCCATACTTTATTGTTGACCTACATGTCATACACTAGACCTCAGTAAGCATATAAGTGAGAGAGGGAGATTTGATGGTATAGACCAGTCTAGTGATACACTGATGTCTGACATGATGTGACATAAAGATAGATGTGTATTGCGCTTTAACGTATAGGGTGATGAAGAAATACCAACTAGTATTGCCTGTAAGATTATAAGAAAACTATAGATGGTGGATTAGACTGCAGCACGTGGCATGCAAGATAAAAAATCTGCCGTCATATCCTGTTTCCATTTGGGATGTGCTAGAGCATCAATGTAATTGGCTGGTTCAGAAAGTGCAGCAGCCTCGGCAAGAAAACCGCGGGCACACGGATCATAACAAATTGTCCCGTCCGTGGGCTCGTTTGGCTCGGAGATGCCGCGCTGAAGCCACCTTGGCGACGTGGTCCGGCAGATTTAGGAGCAGGTTCGGCAGGTGGCGGCTCGGAGAGGGAGCCAGCTGCGGACGGGCCCGAACCAGCGGATGAGGTGGGCGCGACGTCATGTGGAGCCGCTGATGATTCGTCGACTTGGTCAGCCTGCATGTCTTGCATGGGAGCATCAAACTCAATAGTATCATGAGCATTAGCCGGATTGGTAGTCACAACACCAGATGGCATATTCTCGGCCAACGGTTGGGGCTCGGGTGGTTTTGGCGACATAGGAAGGACAAGGAGCTAAGAGCATCTTCAACCCAGTCGGCATCCGCTTCCCCATCACTATCTTTAGCGATTTTACCCAAAAACTCTACTCCAACCCAGTCGACATACGCATCGGCAAATGTCCAGCGTCGGCATCTCGTCCCCATTGCTTGGCAAAACTCATGGACAGGAGAAGCGTCAGCATCGAGCAACAGCCGTCCTCGTCGCCACTCCCGCGCATCCCCGGAAGTCTCCATCGCGAGGTATCTTCCAGTGTCCTCCTCCGCTTCTCGCGCTCGCCGCTCCTCCCCTTCCTCCGCTTCTCGCGCTCGCCGCTTCGTTCCTCGCGCCGCCGCCGCTGCCATGGATAGGCCACCACCGCTCCTCCCCTTCCTCTGTCGGCCGCCCACGCCGGGCCGCTCCTCCCCTTCCTCGGCCGACCGCCGCAGCACCTTGGCCGACCGCGCCGGGCCGCTCCTCCCCCTTCCTCGACCGCGGGCCGCTCCTCCCTTCGTCAGCAGATCTGGAGGAACTCGGGCCGGACGAGGTGGGGACGAGGGGGTTGAGGAGAGGCCGGGATGGAGACGAGGGCGGCGCGGAGCTCAGCCGTGGGGCGAATGTGGAAGGCGGCGGCGGGGCGGATGGGGTAGGCCGGGACGGAGCTCGGCTGTGGGGCGGACGGGGAAGGCCGGCGCGGAGCTCGGCGATGGGGCGGATGGGGAAGGCCAGCGCGGAGCTCGGCGGTAGGGCGGAGGGGAAGGCCGGCGCGGAGCTCGGCGGTGGGGCGGATGGGGAAGGAGGTGGCGATCTGGAGGATGAAGATGGGGATTGCCTGGACAAGGACGGCGGCAGGGGTGAAGAGAGAAAGAGAAGAAGGATTGGGGAAAAAAATTTACAAGATAGTAATAAAATATAGGTAAGAGGAATATAGGGAACGGGATTTAGAGAATGGGTTGGAGTACAAGGCAAAATAGGGAAGAAATCTTTTAGGATGCTTCCCTATATGAAGATATAGGGAACCAATTTTAAGGAATGGGTTGGAGTTGCTCTAAGGTAGTAATGCTGGTTCAGAAACTGGACTAGGATATAGACGTGTACTAGAAGCAATGGTGAATGGCAAAACATTCTCATCGAACACTACATCAGGGGAGATACATATACGTTAAGTAGCCACATGCAAGCATTTGAAGCCTTAGTGCGTGGTACTGTACCCGAGAAAAACACACTGTTGAGACCGATATGAGAGTTTACATGTGTTATAGGGGCAGAGATTTGGCTAGCACACACACCCGCAGGATTTTAGAGTGTGATAGTCAGTATCAGTCCCATAGAGACGTTTAAGAGGTGTGTCATAGGATATAGTACGAGAAGTGAGTCAATAGATTAAATAATAGGATGTAAGAAAGCTTCATCCTAAAAAACGCAAAGGAACTCCAAAGTGTGCAAGAAGAGTGAGGCCGGTCTCAACAATGTGACGATACTTCCTTCCAGCCGCCCTGTTTTGTTGGTGGGTACGAGTACAAGACACTCGATGGTGAATGCCAATGTTTTTAACTATTGAGTGTAATTTCTGATATTCTCTGCCCTAGCCACTTTGGAAAGAGATAATTTCTTATCTAGTATTTCTACAACTCAACAAAGACATGGGCAACATCGCATTGATCTAGATACAACCATGCGTACGGACTATAAGAATCGATGAAGCTAACATAGTATTTAAAGCCACGAGTGGATGGAAAAGCCAGACCCCAAACATCTGAATAATTAAGTTCAGGAGGTTTACTAGATATTGAATTGGAAATAGAAAAATGGCAGTTGATGGAAAGCCATTTGACAAACATTGCAAACAGCAGTACTACTGGACTTATGGGAACATGGTAGATTATTGGACTAAATAATTTGACTAACAGTTGCAGATGACGGGTAACCTAAGCGGCGATGCCACTGATCGGCTGAAGGCTTCACGGTGCGAGAACTTGTTTGCTGATAGCACGGCCCTGGGTTGGAGGGATAGGATATAGTCTAGCTTCACATTTGTCGTGAAGGAGACTGGTCTTCATGACACGATCCTTGACAACAAAAGATCAGGGTGGAATTCAAAAAAAAATATCATTGTCTTTTGTGTAACGATGGACAGATAAAAGATGCTTGGTGGCTTCAGGTGCATGAAGGATATTTTTAATCTTGAGAGGTTTTATAAGGTGTTTAGTTAAGAATTACCAATATAGTGAATGGACATACCAGATCCGCTTGCTATTTGAATCAGTTACTTCCCGTGGTAGCTCTCCCACACAGTGAGGCGATTGAGATCATTGGTGATGCGATCAGTCGCTCCTGTGTCGCTATACCAGTTGGTATCCACCTGGTAGTTGTGGTTATTGATGTAGTTCACTTGACGATCGATTGTCGACTTCGAAGGAGTAACTGAAGCGATGCCAGCATCCAGTTGCCTCGTGACCCACCTTCTTGCATAGCGAGCATGTGGGGCGATGGACTTGGTTGCTGTCGTAGCGTGATGCACCATCACCGTTGTTGGTGTTGTTACATGGAGGTCCTCTTCCTCCACATCTATGCCCCCTGCTACCTTGGCCACCACTGTGGCCTCTTCGGCCATTGCAGTTTTTGGTTACCATCACGTGAAGAGAAATTGGCTGATGCTCCCATATCTCGTGCCGTGAACTTGTTACATGACGCCAACCATGCCTCAAAGCTCAGGAAGTGCACACAGAAGTCAGGCACGGTCATGGGCTTGTAGCGAAGCGATGTCTGTGGCCATCAGAGGGTCGTAGTCGCCGTCAAGTCCGGCGATGACGTAGGAGATCACCTCCTCATCCAAGAGCGGCTTACTGATGGAAGCCATCATATTCGCAAGATTCTTGACCTTCTGGAAATATTCAGTGTCTAACATGTTCCCCTTCTCGAGGGTTGCGAGTTGCACACAGATCTTCATAGACTTCGCCACCGATTGAGATGAGAATAGCTTCTCTAGGGTGTTCCATACCTCATGTGAATTTCGAAGAAGCGTCACTTCGCACAGCAATGTATCCGCAACAATATGATGAGAGGCTATTCCCCCCGGAACAGACACCACTGCACGATCACATCCTGGGCTCCCAGCAAAGCAGCGCACAGATTCTAATCGGGAAACAAACTAGATCCCATTGACAGGTCACAGGGCAGTTGAAGAGGCCGTTTAACTCAAGTCACATTATCACCGATCTGAAGGTCCACAACATCATTGCTCTAGAGTCAACGGGCCTTACAACTCACTGGAATCTACTCCCTCCGTTTTACTGTGTCCTCCGTTTTACTGTGTCCTCAGCTCACCATGCGCACAGACTAAAAATGACTACGTATATCTCTATTAACCAATAGCATAACTATTTAACCATTCCCAAAGTATTTAAATAAACTATAAAGTAAAAAATTATAATAACTACACTCTTAATATCCTCAATGGACAGATATTTTAAAACGAATTATCCCGAAACCAAAGAGATATATAGTGAAACGGAGGGAGTAACATATATGATCTGCTCGGCAGTGCCCTACCCCGATACAGGCTATAGGCATCTGTACACTTCTTTATATACACATACAACAGAGGATACAATATTTATTAATTCAATTATCAGGTCAACTTAAACTTCTGATTTGTGGACACCTAACTCATGCTGACAAGATTCAGCGCAGCTGAGGCACACAGGAGGCCCAACATCTGCTTCGCTTTCACATCAAAACAGCGCGTCAAGATATGAGTAGTTATACAGACGGCCAACTGGAGGAGGCTGCCATATGTTCTATCCCACACCCCCACAAAGAGCGCGTCGGTTGTCGGGGCTGAAAGACATGCCAGATATCTCGCCGAAGAAGTCCAGCTCTTGCCTTTTGTTGTAATCGCTCGCGACATCAAAGATGTGGACAAAGTCTGCTGGTTCCGCCATTGACAGGAACTGCCCATCTGACGTGAAGCGGATTGATCTAATGGCTCCTAGGTTACCCTTCAATACATGGACGGATTTTGAGAGATTCCTCGCATCCCAAATTCGGCACGTCTTGTCTTGGTTGCCAGTAGCAAATGTTCGTCCGTCAGGGCTCCAGGCTGATGCAAATGAGTAATCGTGATGGCCCTTCATGGAATGAAGAGTCTGTATCCAGAATAAAAAAAACTTAGTGTACCCACTTAATCAGGAAGGTCGTATCAGCAGTTTAATGTGAAATATTAATCAGAGCTTGGTTAGCATTTATATCTATACCAATATAAAATACGAGTTATGATGGGGTATTTTTATTTTTAATCTCAACCGTCCAAAATCTTTAATCCAATTTCATAATTCTCCATCCAATGGTCGTGGACAAAGATTAGACCCTCCCCTAATCACTCATATACTTATTGCCTCCTAATTATACTTATTTCTTCTTAATTACTCCCAATTTTTAATTTGTATAAATGAGAATTGTTGTTTTTCATGCTTAAATTTTTTGTTTTTAACATGTTTTTTATTCAAAGAAATCTAGCGTTTGTATTTTTAACATAAGCTTAATGCACTGTCTTTTCCCTCAAAGTAGTTTTCTACATATCTGAGTATATATTCCATGCAACATATGTTATGAAAAACGTGCACAGCATGTTCATGGTTGCTAGTGATGTTTTACGCATGGGTTTGCATGTGCTAGTATACCTTTCCTGAATTGGCATCAACAAGTAAACCATTAGGATCGTCACCCACAATAACAACAAGCTTTCTGTCAGGACTCAATGATGTATGCTGCACAAACAAAATAACAGTAGATAGTAAGGCCAGAGTACAGCAACAAAAACATTTGAAGGATTCCATTGATTCTAATGCATATATCAAGTGCATACTGGTGTTTAGCTCCATTTACCATCAATACAATGCCAAAAAGGAAGTGAATGGACAAGGAAAGGAAAGGGTTCTGCGGTTAGCATGTGTGAGATCAATCTTGAAGGATGCCAGTTTCTATATATGTAACCCTTCTCTATCTCACAAATCCACAAGACAGAAGTAAATAACTGCATAGTGTTGTCAGTTGTGGGCATGTGGCAACAGAATTTAAGACTCCCATTTTGCTATTTTACATCCATCATAATTCGTATCCTAACTTTACTAGGTTTGCCAGCAGCAAGGTACCAAAGTAAGCCTAAGATGACAGGACAAGATGATACAGAAGCATATTAAGATAAAGGAGGAGACAAGGCTATAACCTTATGAACCACCAAATGAAAAGAAAAAACATCACTAGCACAAACAGTATGTTCCAAGTCCCCATTTATAACACAGAAAAAAGGGGGAAATAGGAATAACCAAAGGCACTTACATTCACTGGCCAATCAAACGTGAATGTGCTTGCAGAGCTGGAATCTCTCCATGTCGTAGTCTCTTACACCAGAGTCATTATTCGAGGCCCATGAAGTGAACAGAGCCACTGGGGGAAAAGACCATAACTCACATGAAAATACGTTCAATAAGGCGCATATTCATAACAGGGATATGTCATTACCTAGAAGTATTGAATATCTCAACTGCATTAGTAATAGCAGTTATCATCATACGTTGTTCAGACAGCAAAAGCTATTCTTCTCGATCAAGGTGCTGCATTCACATCAACAAAAAGGTGAGAAATCAACAGAAGATAAATATTGAGAGCTCATAAACAGATTAAGCATGTGAGCACATGCACAACAACACGTATCCGTTATTTTTTTCAGCAAAATTTTCGTAACGGTCAGGTTTTTCCAAGTAGAGAAACCACTGATTATATCGTCCACCATGGACATCTCAACGTCAACATTCTCAACCACATAAGTGATAAGTCCAGCAGCTAGAATCAATAATGCACTAGGAGCTAGGTAAGCATGCAGTAAAGGAATGATACTAATGCATGCAAACATCACAATATAATGGAGACTGGCAATCATCATGTATAGCTTGAACACCATGCCAACGATAGATCAAATATATGGATTTCGATTCAATAAGGGATTTGAATAAAATTTGGACGACCTACCTTGCAGATTAGCTCTCCTTGAAATCCGCCAGCTACAAGCAAATTGTCCTTCGTGACCTTGCCAAGGTACTGAACTTGAGTCTGAGAAAAAACCCTCTAAGTAAACTTCCAGGGTGCTTCTGTAATAAGAGATCCATAAACATTAACAGAAGATGATAACAAGATAAGCTGCAGAGGAGAAGAAAATTGAGAAAGAAAAGAAATCAGAATATGTATCAGACCTCCCTTTGTGCTACATGACCTTGGACATTCATAAAGTTCGGTATCCACACACCACTCAGTGCTGAACCAGTGGAGTGACTGAGTAATGTGAAATAGGTAGAATCATGCTTGGATGTAGCCCATACTAAATTTCTCAGCTGCAGGCACAATTACAGGCATTGTTTTATGCTCTTGACATTCGCAGATCAAATGTATAGTAAGATAGGAGGAACATCATTAAGAGTCTAAGACAAATGCAAATGGTTAGCTCAAACAGCAACATCTTGTTACTGATCGACAGGATAATAAAGACAGACACATAATCGGACATGCAGAAATCCTTGAACATGTTAAATCTTACAGTTAAAAGTTTCTCCAAACAGCCATCTAAACTTCAATTAATCCCAAGATACAAGGACCATCACAGTTCTTAGAGACTATCAGGATCAGCTTCCTCTCTTTTTGACACATGGATACATATCATCATCTATGCAATTTTTCGGCACTAATTTCATGTTTTAAAGCGTTAATTCAACTTATGTTGTTAGCAAATTCGAGAACTAACACGTCTAAAACCATTCATTCAATTCTCTTCTGGTTAGAATTTGCAATCAAGCGTGACGTAGTAGGCTAAGAATGGGCAATAAATATGGAGTTTATTCTTAGCACTTCACAACTAATTTATTCTTTGATTTAATATATTTCAGGAAATGGTACATCAAATCTATAAAGGCAAAAAATAAGATAACCAAGTAACTTAATAGTAGAAGCTGGTTTCATTAATGATAAGTAGAAGATAATCTTATCAGGGAACGTCCACAAATTTCCACCTATCAAAAATATTCTAAACTAAATACATCTGATAATTATCAGACAGCTTCTTATACTGTAGGGGAAAGGAAGGAGAATAGACCCACCTGAAAATGTAGGATAGTTGATTTTACTGATCTAGTAATTGTTGTCTGAATTCATAATACATTCCACCTTTTCTCAGTCAGTTTGCATTCCTGTTTTAAGACAAGTAACAGCTGTTAACAACATCTAGACAGAAACTTTGCATAAGCTGAACCTTCTAAGACATACCTTTGCTGCGGTGCTTTCTCCAGAATTAGGCATGTTCTCATAGTTTTTGTACTGCTCTAATCTGGTCTGTCTGTATTTTTCACGTGTGATAGCCAGTCTCTACCATGGTATATCCTTGAATGTCCTTTCCTTTTCTTGCATCCGCTGATGAAGTATCTGGGATCTTATCATTCTGACAGAGAAGGCAAAATTAACATTTAGAGCATTGCAGCATAGTTCATATCATTGAAACAATGATGATTCGCCACAACAGAAACAAACCATATTTATAGAAACTCTTATCAGTAACATTCAATGAAGTCTATACTCTATATAAGAAACTGAGAAACAGAACATTACTGCTTTTCTTTATCCTATGTCCGAGATTTGAATCATCGACATTATTTTACAAATGGAAGACAGGACAGACAGACACGAACGGAACAATGGAAGCATTTATATATCATGGCAGTTAGATATCATGAGAAGAGAGGCACAATCTTGCAAAGATAGTTTGTGCAGATAGTACCAAAAGAGTGGGATGGCGAACGGTACAAGACAAAGGACATTGTGGCAACTGTGTAAGAGGACAAGCTTCATGCATTGAGAGAACTGGTATCAGGCTCCCAAGCACGAGTGGTGTCATTTCGTTGATCCAGTTTAACCCTTTAAATAGGAGAATTTGACAATCAATGCCCCAGTTAAGCCATTCATAGAGTTACATAAGCGATTCAGCCTACTTGCGTGTTTAGTATCTAGTATACCATCACAAGTAGCCATGTGGGCCAAGTACCGCATCGAGCCATTCATTATATATCTAGTATCACATCACAAGTAGCATGTGGGCCAAGTAACCGCATCGAGCCATTCATAGGGTTATATAACTGATTCAGGCCTACTCCATGTTAAACATATCAGCAGCATTCAGGTGTCATACGCTTCTGGTTCTAGTCATCAGTGGAATAATGATCGAACTTCTACTACCCAATAAGAACTGCATTCATAACAATGTTGCATAGACTTGATTCCAAATGCAATGGTGCAAGAATACAAATATTAAATGGACATACCGACTGGCCGTACTCTTCATCCTCCGAATCAGAGTCCCTTATTCGCTCATGGTGCCCATCACCCATGTCATCAGCGGCATCATCCATATCATAATCATCCTCCATGTCTTCAACGTGATTGTCATGATAATTGGACATTGATCCTCTCCTAAGAGAAGCGGTCCCCTAGACTGCAAACAAAACACCACCACCACCATCAGCAACTACGCTCTCACTGGAACCAGTTGTACGTAGAGCAAACAAACAAGCCATATCTAGAACTTCCTACGCCAATCCACTAATAGCAGTTGCTAACAACACAACAATCACTACAACTCTAGAGCTCTTGGCAATTTTTGTTAGCAACTCAGCAGATTCTATCATCACATGGCGTTTGCCTGCTTTAAGTTCTGAGCACTTACGATTAATCAAACATGAAAAGAAAATAATCGAACATGACGAGAAGTCCGCTGGAAATGGAGCGAAGTCAACACGGGTTAGGATTGACAGATATATCAAACGGCGAAAACGAATCGAGCACAGAGTCAACAGTCACATCATTAGCAGCATACCAAACATCCAGAGAACCAAAAGAATTCCTCCCGTAAATCATTGGACAAACGCGTCTTCACCCTCAAATCAGGCGCGCGCATACCACCAATTCCCCACGCCAACCGGCTCTAAACCCTAGAACGGGCCGCCTCGACCCGCCCACCATCCAGATCTACCCCCAATTCGAACAGATTTACATATCACCCTACCGGACCACCAAAACCCCGAAAAAATCACGCAAAAAATCGCCAAAACAACGCAGAAATGGAGGAGGCATGACGCACCTGGCCCGATCAAGCGGGGGGACGAATCGGCCGCCGTGGAGAGAGCGGGAGAGGGAAGCCTGCGCCTCAGGAAGACGCCGCCCAAGCCGAACGGAGATGGATTCCCCGGGGATATAAGAGACGGGGAGCCGCTACCCTATTTCCTCCGTTCCTACTAACAGCACGAATTACACAAACAATTTTTTTCCGGCTTATTTTCCCTTCCCGTTCGGGATTTCCCTCCCCTCCCTCAGATTTTTTTTCTGTTTTTTCGTCTCGTTTTAGGAATTATTTTACCGTATTTTATTCTTTCCCAAATTTAATTTTTCGTTGCTGTTCGTCGGAGTGGGTTAGACGGGGACATGGAAGGGGATTGCGTTGCGCCGGGAAAGAGGAGGTGGATAGATAATATGACGAGAATCGGCGGGGTGGTCGGAAATGACGGGTTTGCCCCCCGAGACGGCGCAGGACGTGAGAGGCTGCGATACGGCATTTTAGTCACGTCGGTGTTAATTTTGATGGGCGATTGGACGGCGTGGCGCACCGCTAGCAGATGAATGATTGGACTTGGAGTAGGGGTGCAGGGCTATACGATCTCTTTTCGGGCCGTATAGTAGTAGAGTGAACGTACAGTTGCCTGCGCCCGTGAATCCATGATGTATTAGAGCAACTTTAACCTATTTTTAATAATTTTTAATTTTTTAAAAAATAAAATTATTAGGAGTTAGACTCATCTAATATATCCTCAAAATTCCTTTAACCCCCAAAAATCTTTTGGGAGCTCCCAAAAAACACCCCCTCCCTCCCAAAAAATTAGGAGATTGAGCTCCCTCCCAATCACCCTTCCAATCCACGAAAAACGAACGGGAACGGTCACTCCGGTTCTAACTGCCCGCCCCGAGCCGCCGCAATTCACTGCCGTCGGCCTCCCTCCGGCCACGCCGCCTGCTGCCGTGCCCTCTCCGCCCCCGCCGACCCCCGTCCCCGCCCTCCCCGACTGCTCGCCCGCCGCCGAAACTACCTCCCGTGCCCGTGCCGGCCACCGCCCTCGCTCTCAAGCTCCTCCGGCGACCGCGCTCCCGCGCCCAAAATCGCGGCCGGCCTCTCTTTGGCGACCGCGCCGCCCGGAAATGGAAGCCGCCGCCTTCGCCTCGTCCCCCCGGCACCCCCATCCCTGCCTCCCCCGCCTCTGACGACCGCGAAAAAGGCGCCGCCCGCGCCGACGCGGCCCGGCAGGGGAAGTGGTGTGCTGCCGCCGGCCGCCGACACCAACGTGCCGCGGGCTCCTGCCGCTGCCGCCCCCCACATATGTGCCCGCGCCCACCGCCGCCACTTGCCTGCCTCCGATGCCGCCTGACATGGCGAAGAAACGGCGGCGCGCCGTGGCGAAGAAGAAGGATGGGGCGTCGCCGCCGCCGCCGAAGAAGAGGAAGGATGGCGCGGCCCCGGCCCCTACCCCTCCTCCCCCGCCTCCGGAGTCCCCCACGGCAGCTCCTCCTCCGCTCCTAGGTCTCTCTAGGTTCGATTCTTGGCTGAATTGCTCTACTGCACTCAAAGAAATGGTCAAATTCCTCTAGGCAAATTGATAATCCAGATGTTCTCATGAATTTAATGCACAGAAACAGAATGATGGAGGTTTTGTTGTATGAAGAGTAAGCTTGGATGCTCTGATTGTTCACTGCATTGGAAGTTTTGTTGCACTAGATTGTTTTTCACATTGCTGATACAGGTTTAGATGTTAACATAGTTTAGTTGTTGGATAGATGTTAACATAGTTTAGTTGTTGGATAGATGTTACCATAGTTTAGTTGCCAGGAAGTTTATTGATATGAATTAAGCTATGTTTGCAAATCTTTTAGACTGAGGGTACATCATGAATTCATCTGTTTCTATAGAGTCTATGTTTGTTCCCCTAAAAAATTCTATGTTTTTAGTGCGCAAATTGACCCGGAAGTCGACTCGTTCATGGCAATGTTGAATGAGGACCAAATTGGACTAGAAGACATTACCTTCTCGATGGGAAATGAGAGTGCCGCCGTGGAGGAACAAGTGGACGAACAAGATGTGCTTGAGATCGGGACTCCAACAATGAAGAAGAAGCATTCAAGATTGTCCAATTACAAAACGGAGGAGGATGAGGCATTGTGCTATGCATGGATGAGTGTCTCTCTTGATGCGTCTATTGGCACCGATCAAACCAAAGATACATTTTGGAGGCGGATTGATGAGTACTATCGCCGCACAGTGAAGGTTGAGTCCAACCGAACACAAGGTTCACTCTCACACCGTTGGAGTACAATTCAAGATTGTTGCAACCGATGGTCGGGTTGTGTTGATCAAGTGGACCGCATGCCTCCAAGTGGTGTGCCACTTAATGAGCGTGAGACCTATATCCAAGCATTATACAAGCAAAGGAACAAGAGGAATGGTGGAAAGCCCTTTACTTTGTCACAATGTTGGGCTATTCTCAAGGGAAATGAGAAGTGGGCGAGGAGGAATTGGGAGACAACACCAAAGAGGGCAAGATTGAGCATGTTATCTTCTACTGATCTTGAGAAGGAGGGTGAGGGTGAGGGTGATGATGAGGAGAGGGGGAGAAGTCCCACTCCTAGGTCTAGGCCGGATGAGAGGAAAAAAGAGAAGGAGAGGAAGAGGAATGGTGGAGAGGGTGGGATGTACAAGGAAGCACTCAAAGAAATGATAGAGACAAGGAAGGAGTTGGAGGCCGAACGGAAGCAAGAGAAGTTGGCAAGGTGGATGGAGCTCAAAGAGATTGAGGAGGAGAGGTTGAGGGTGAAGGCTAGTGCCGAGGCACGCATGGTGGAGGTTGAGGAGAGGAAGGCAAGGTGGAGGAGCGTAGGCTTGCTATCGAGGAGGAGAGGTTGAAGCTCGAGGCTGAGAAGGAAATGAACAAGAGGAAGGAGCAAGAAGAAAGGATCATGTTCATGGATGCTAGTGGGATGGATGACAAGACAAGACAATATTGGGAGCTCACTCGTGGTGAGATCTTGGTTTCCAAATACCAAGATCTATGTTCTATGGTAGTGGTAGTCGCAATGGGGGTGTGTGATGCGATTTCATTTGTGAACTATATTGCATGTGGTCGCTTTTGGATTAACTATGTAGTGTGATGATGAACTATGCTCTATGTTGATGCTTTTGGATGTTCTATGTTGTTGCTTTTGGTAGAATTCTTGCGCAAATGTGGTTTGAATTTGAATCAAAAAATTTGCATTTGAAATGTTGTTGAAATGTATGCATTAGAAACATCAAGGTTTGAATAAATATGTTGTTGAAATGAAGTTGAAATGAGGTTTATATATGCAAAAGGATGAGAGAAATAGCAAAGAAAATTTTATTGGGAGTTGAGTTTAGAGGATGGGTTAGATGCCACCCTCCCAATACCTAGGAATTTTTGGGAGTTAAGTTTTGGGACTGGGTTTTTGGGAGTGAAGTTTTGGGGATGGGTTAGAGTTGCTCTTAGGGCCCCTTGAGACCGGAGATTTTATTAGAAATTTTGTAGACTTATAACCCATAGCAATTTTTTTAGAGATTGTTCGATCGGAGGAATGAAATGACGAAAAACTACCTACAGCTTAATTTTCAAGGATCCCTATCAAAAAGTTAGACTTCATCAAACAAATTAAATCTTATATGTATATTCTTCTTGTCTGATCATCAGGATCCTGAAACTACATCTAACTTTTAAGTGATCTTGCATGCATAATTTTCTATTTTCACCTCTCTTTTTGTCGACGATCGGTGAATCGACGATCTTACGGTATTCGTGGAATGAGGATTACTGGGGGGTAGGGACCTCTAGGGCCCAAGTGCCAGGAGCTCTGACAGCAGGGGACAACCGTTTTTATACAGGTTCGAGCCTCCCTCAGGATAATAACCCTACGTCCTGTTGCTATATATTGATTGGAGAACACGCTTTACAATGGGGGGTGTATGTTAGTGGCTACCCTAGGCCTAATCGTAGACTAATCTATGCTAAACCGCCGGGCTCAACTCCTTCGAGGCAGCGGATCTTCTAGGGCTTCGTCTCTTGAGATGCTGATGCTGCGACTAGATCCACTTGTTGGACCTTGCAGAACCACTTCTAATCTCCTCGAACCCTCCCTCCCCTATGGGATTGCTGATCCTTATATAGGGGGTTCCCAGGATCGTACCGGACGTGGACTTACGCCCGAGAAGGACTCTGGTCTCCTTAAACGTCGGGATTGACTTCCTAGTTTAAGGGGAGTCTTTCCTTCCCGAGGGGTGCTACCTTGTCGCCCAGGGATCCTTACCGGTTACGCTGTACCTTCCTAAAGTCCTGGGATTCCGTATACGGATACCCCTAATACGCGGGATACCGTACTATTCATCATCAAGCCCCCCATCAATACGTGGAGTGATGTCATGATGGTTATGTCGGAAATCTGCCCTTGTCGGAAAAAACTCCGAGTAGGCGATCCGAGTAATCCTTGTCGGTGACTTCTCCGAGTAGGCTCAATTCCTACCGAGTGGTCGTATAATCCTTATCGGAATAGTCCTTTGGAAAATCCAGAATGCCTTTCTGTCGGAGTATTATT
>JAGXJF010004593.1:0-52519 GCA_019208055.1 Stipa capillata
CTAGTAAGCTTTTCTGTAGTAGTGGCTGCACTTTCACTCAGATCATACTAGTTCTTTAATTTGACTATGTATGTGAAGAATTTGTGAAAGAAATTTGAAATTCGACATTCACCCCCCTCCTGTCGGAAGCCACCGATCCAACATTAGTCATTAAGGTCCTTTCAATATGAAAACAAATACTTGAGAAGATTCCTTCTTTATCACCTGGATTGTATTACACATACATCAGAAACTTCCTTTTCTTTTTCAAAATTTTGACAAATTCAAGGTTTGGCATGATCGCCTTGTTCATCTCGGCATAGGGATGATGAGAAAATTTATTAAAAATTCTGTTGGTCATGACTACGGGGAAATTAATCTTAGGTCGTTCTCATCTTCAGATCCAAAATGAACCACTTAATTTCCTTGAACGCATTCAAGGAGATATATGTGGTCCGATTAAGTCATTATCTGGACCATTTAGATATTTCATGGTTGTCATCGATGCATCTACAAGATGGTCGCACGTGTCTATTATCCACAAGGAACCATACTTTTGCTAAAATAATTGCTCAAATTATCAAATTAAGAGTAAATTATCCTGAACATAGGATAAAATCATTCGAATGGATAATGCTGCAGAATTCACTTCGCGAGCATTTAATGATTATTGCCTAGCATTAGGCATAAATTTGGAACATTCTGTACTTTATGTACATACTCAAAATGGTTTGGCTAAATCTCTTATCAAGAGTCAAATTAATTGCTCGACCACTTTTATAAAATTCAAATTCACCTACATATTACGTGGAAATCAACCAAGTATTTTCCATCTGTGCCAATTCGGCTAGGCTGTATACGTGCCGATATCACCATTGCAGCGTATATCCATGGGCCCTCACAGAAAAATGGCGATCTATGTGGGGTATAATTCTCCGTCAATAATAAAATACCTCGAGCCCCTAAAATGTGACTTATTTATAGCCCGGTACACTGATTCCATTTTTGATGCAGATAATTTCTCGGCATTAGGGGGAGATAAAGATAAGTACCAAAAATAATGCCTAGAAATAGATTGGAATGTCATAGACATTCAATCCTTAGACCCACGTACTAAAGAATCTGAATCTAAAGTTCAGAGAATCATAAATTTGCAAAACATTGCAAATAACCTGCTAAACACATTTACTGATCATAAAGGTGCTACAAAATCACATATTCCGGCGGTTAATGTGCCACAAAGAGTAAATGTAGGTAATAAAACCAATCAACTCCCTAATGAGAGCAAAATGGGATAATTTTGGTCATAAATGATCCAGCTTCTCAAAAGCGTCCGTGGAGATAGAGGATACTAAATTCTCAAACAGTAAATGCAAATTAATCTCAAAAAGAGAAACATTTGTCGGATGCTCAACATCCACAACCCAGCGAAAATGTGCACATAAATTTAAGTGCTGGGACATCGGAACATCCTAACTCAAATGTTGAGGGAAATCACAATGAGTTAGAAGATGATAATGAAGTTTTCATAAACTATATCGATTCAGGAGAATATTTTAATAGAAAGACTACAGTTGTCGATATTTACTTCTCCTCAAAAATTGCTAAGAACCTTCAATTGGATCCAAAATCTAAGTCCATGGCAGAGTATCTCAAGCACTCAGACTGGTCCAAATGGAAGGAGGCAATCGAGGTAGAATTGCGCTCGCTCAAGAAACGAGAGGTATTTACTTCAGTAATGTCAACTCTTCAAAATATCTTCTCTCTGGGAGCAAAATGGGTTTTCATTTGAAAAAGAAATGAAAACAATAAGATGGTGAGATACAAAGCGAGACTTGTAGCACAAGGGTTCACGCAGAGACTCGGCATTGATTACTATAAAACCTACTCTCCTGTTATGAGTGGAATAATATTCCATATCTAATATCTTCGGCAGTACAGATGAAATTATCCATGCAGTTGATGGATGTACTGTCTGTATATTTATATGGGTCACTTGATTCAGATATTTACATAAAAGTCCATGATGGACTTACAATCCTGAATCTAAATGTAAATCGCAACATGTGTGTGTGTGACCCCGGTAGACCAAAAAATGCATGTCAAATCCAGAGATTTTATGAAGCCACAGCTTCAAGAATTATAGTGGGCTCGTGCACGTGTCCACTATACAGACCCTGCCATGTTGCAGGGCAATTCTTCCATTTCAATTGCATGCAGTGCATACTACCAAGTATACCTGGAAAACCTCTTTCCTCTCCAATCTGGAGTAACTTAGCAGTATCGATCTCATTTGGAGATCGCAAATACTCGTCTCCAAAAACTTCGACACTAGCTTTTAAAAATATTTTGACACTTTGAATAGCAGTGTTTTCCCAATACGGACATAATATCTGTAGCATCAGCTGCAACTTCGTAGGCAAGCATTCTGAACACAGCGGTTATCTTCTGCAAAGAAGATAACTCTAGAGCACCAGCACTATTTCTTCTTTGCACAAAATAATCATCATACTCTTCTATTGCATGCAAAATACGAAGAAATAGAGGATGACTCATTCTTTACTTGTGTGGATATGAACATTTATCAGTACATATAAGCTTAACACAAAATAAACATTAAGTAGAACATGATTCCGTGGCAAACCTGCACTGAAAGAATGTTGGACCGTATGTAGGGGCTTCTGAAAAGTAGTCGTCTAAAGTATTGAATGGCCTGCTTCTCTATTGCGATGAACTACTTGACGCCCAACCACAGACCCAGCACGACGTTGAACTTGTGAACATCTATATTCTTCATGTGCTACTTGCAAGGTCTGGAAGATAAGTTGGTCATCCTCATCGGACGACGATGAATCTAGCAAAGTTTCCATGAAAAATCTACGATGACTCATGGGGGAAGCTGAGTGGGTTGGCAGTGGAAATGGCTATAATACTGGTTGAGAAGGAAAGAAGAGAGCAAATAGGTCTGGTGCTAGATGGGAATGTAGGATGACCAAATGACTGTGTATATATAGACATCAAAAAATGGCCGTTGGAAATATAGCCATTGAAAATATAACCATTGGAATTAAGCAGTTCAAAAAAATAGCCGTTGCGGCAAATAATTGTTTAAAATAAATATGTTAGTTGTAGAAAATCAATAAAATATAGGATAGTAAGATATAAAAAATGAGATTTGGAGAAGCCGCTGAACCGTGAAGAGATATAGAGAAATTTTTTTTAGAGAAACTCTTTATATGAGAATATAGAGAATGGAATTTGAAGTAACTGCTGCGGACGCTCTTATATTGGCCCAACTGTTTCTCCAGCACAGACCATATTTGGCAGTTCTTCCGTACTAAACTACGACAAACCCCAAGTGGAAGAAAAAGAACTACGGCAAACCCCAACTCCACGACAGCTCCGATAGAGTTCCCGCCTTGGCAGCAGCGTCCGCCGGCACCTCGTCGTCGCGGGCGCTAGAACCCCACCGCGACGTTCCTGTCCAGGAATTCTCGGCCGAGGCGTCCTCCTCCTCGTCCTCGTCGCGTGCCGCGGTGGCGAGGCTGGTATCGTGTGATGGCGGCGGCGAGGAGGACGTGCTCGACTTGGACTCCCCGTGGGTGGCGGCGGCCGAGGCGGAATCGAGGTTGGAGGAGGAAGCGGTGACTGCTGCGGGACTTTGCCTTTCGCGCCGAGAAGGAGGCGGAGGAAGATGAGATACGAGAAACCAGCAGCGACAGGAAGACGAGGTTTACTGTTTAGTACACTAATCTACTGATCAAATTGCGGGAATTTTCGCTAATCTTATGATCTTGATCTGTGCTGTGATGAATAGTTGCAACGGGATTTCTTTACTCGTAGGATTGTGATGCTGACTTGGTGAGTTGGAGTGTTTGGATGTACAAGGTTGTTGGCGAGGGTTTTGCCGAAGACCGAAAATTCGCGATTTTTATGTTTCTCTCCAAAAGAAAATTGCGATATTCCATTAAGAGATCTTGCTAGTTTTTTGTTTCAGGATAGAGTTTGCGGCTTGTAGTATTTCAACTTCGACGAACGGTTTGTAGAGAATTACTCCTGAGAAGTTGCATTTAGGAAGGGAAAAAGGAAGTTCTGTTTACGTGTGTTTTCGATTTAGGCTGTTGCGCAGGGTACTAAATGATTTGGTGGAACTGTGTTGATTTTGGATTTACGATGTCGCGTTGCTTCATTCAAACATTGATGCTTTACAATTGTGGCATGGATCATTTGTTTGCTCACTTGATCTCATCACTGCAGCTGATGGCATTGGAAATAATATATGGGGATGATCTGGTTGAATTTGAAAACAAATGAGGGCTCCGCTATTTCCAGGTTTCTTATGTTCGCCATCAGTGCTATTTCATCTCCTCCTGGATGGTGGAAATTTAGATTTGATGATTTGTCTTTCCCCCTTTAATTCCAGATTTACATACACTACGATTTGCATGATGGAGCTGAAGTGTGCGCTAAGCTTTCTTCAGCTAGTGACAATCCAAAATATGGAGGATGTCATGATGATGATACAGAAGAGCATGGGGATGGACCATGTAAATTCTCTTACACTCGCAACTTTGAATATCTGCCTCCTTTGATATTGGCATGCCTGCTTCCACAATCCTATCCTAGTAAAGACCCCCGATATTTTAGTCACTGTTAAATGGATGGATGGGCCTAATGTTTCTCAACTCTGTGAGATGCTTGACACCATTTGGGCAGAGCTACCAGGGCAGGAAGTGATATATCAATGGGGATTGAGTGGATACAAAACTCTTCTTTGTCTATCTCCTATTTGATCGTAAAATAATATTAGGTCCAGATATTCCAACGCACAAAAGGAGATAACTGTGAAATCTCAAGAAGTCTCCCATTGGAGTCTGTAATCACTTCAATGCTCAGTTACAGTAATAAGAAGCACTATGAAACTTTTCTCGAGGATCTCCATATGTGCAAGATATGCCTTAACCAGAGCAAAGGTAGGGGTTTTCCTTTTTGTTTGTTTTTTTTTGCAACCATACCATTTATTTCTAAGATCTCATCGTAAGGAACATTATGGTTCAAACGGACTGCCATTTGAATGCTTGGTTTAAAAGTCATAGGCATTTTGAATTCTCGAACTGCAAAAAGGAAAAAATGCCAATACACAGCAATATGGTACCGTGCAATGCAAAGATGTAGCACGGCTAACGGCCGCAAGCGGCGGATGTTTTGAGTGGATGAGGTGTGGAGGTCCGTGTCGGACGTCCGAACGATGCAAAAATCAGACAGACCCACTTACCCGCGAGTCACCACACGAGTCCTCACAATTCTTATCCATTTAGAATGTTGCAGTGAGGTATTCTGAGTTGTTGCACCAATTGATTTTTAAGTGTTGCACTGGTTGAATTTGGGATGTTGCAGTGAGCTTTTCTGAGTTGTTGCACCAATTGATTTTTCAGATGTTGCATTGATTCATCTACGTTGTTTCACCTATACTTTTCAGATGTTTTATTGTGTTAAATCTGTGTATTGTAGTGTGCTAATTACTTGTGTTCCAGTAAGTTCCCCCTTATATTGCGGTCACCATCATTGTCTACATGGTGGTTTATTTGTCGTTCTCTTCTTTCCTTTGAAGATTTCTGGTGAGCTGAGAAGTAGGTGCTAGGAGAAAGCATTGGGAAGGGAGGGAGAGGAAGGAAAACGAGGGGAGCGAAGGGTGCACGAATGCACAGACACGAGCAAGGGCGCGGGCTTGCAGGCGTGTTGCAGGGGACAGGAAGAAGTCTGATGCGGTGGAGAAGGAAGATGAGTTCAGGCCGATCCGACATCGCGCGTAGGGACGATTAGGCCTTGATCCAAATGGCAGTGTGGGGACGTCCTATATCTAGGGGTCCCCAATATGGGAACTTCTCCGGTCCTTGAAAATTACAGCGGCCGCTCATACCTGCCGTTTGAGCTTGCTACCCGCGGCTGCTGCTGTAGGGGAGCGGTCCCTAGGAAAGGAGGAGGCTGGCCGGGCTTGGAGTAGCGAGCGCTGCAGCGGTTGCTGGCGCTGGTGGGAATGCTGCAAGGAGGAGCAGGAGAAGCGCCGAGCAGGCGAGGAGAGGAGGGCCCGGTGAGCCAAGCATCACCATTTTGCCTCCCGCCGGCTGCTCGGTGGCGTTCCATCGCCCCATGAAACGTGGGGCAGCGAGATCGGAGAAAAGAACGCGATTTCGAAGAGGTACCTATTTTAGACGAGGAGATACTGGTACCTCGTGGTACATCTTAAGGACCAGAGAAGTTCTCATATATATTGGGGGAGAACTATGGCCTCCGAGGGTGCAAGCAGCACACTGTCGACCCCGAGATCGATTGCTCAGACTAGATCAAAGAAGAACGATGACTCTGAATCAGAATCCTCGTGAGATAATCTAAGGACGGAGCATCGAGCAGGGAAGAATAGGTTTATTTATGGCCCTTCAGTATTTTATTTAATAGTAATATCATCAAAGACAAATGAACCACTGAACCCTGGCATTCCTTTTGTTTTCAGGCTGGGGAAAAGCATCAGTTTTATGCAAGACCCCAGTTGCAAAGCTTGCTGGATTCAGTATAACATAATGCTTGAGGCATTAGGCTTCCGATACATTAAAAAGAGAAAGATGTGTTGCTTCGTTTGCCGCTGCCACGTATATCTGTTAAGTACTTGTGATTGGAGTCGCTGGACAGTAAAAACGTCTTGACATTGCTGCTATCACTGACCGTCCGTAGGCACATAATCATCCCTTTGCCTGACTTCCAGCAACGCTTGAACCTCTTCTCAACGAAAACGTATGTACACATCAGTAATTCGCTGGTACATCATCTAGTGCAAATGTCATATAGTTGGTACATCATCTAGTGCAAATGTCATCTAGTCAAAGGAATTTAACTCACTTGATAATCTACGGGCCTGGTCGTCGGTGAGGAACGCACTGAATGTCCCAGGAGAAGTCTCATACGTTAGGCTCCGTGCTTTCTCAACGCTTCAGATACCATAAAAACATTACGAGAAGCATCAGAAAAGAAGTTAAAACGATTGAGGTAATGGAGCCTGGAGTGGTAAAATAATTCAGAAGGATCGATGAACCAGGCGACCTGCCGAGCACGGTGGCGAGCAAGCGGTAGTTGTACTCGTCGTCCACCTTGCAGAAGTCCTGGACGCGAACCGTGGCCTCGAACAGATGGATCTGCTGGCCTGTCGGTTTCAGCGGCGCGTCGGCGACCGCGATGGCGGCGAGCACTAGGATGGCAAGCACCGGCACCATCTGGCTTGCAGTTTTCGTCATGGTTGCGGTGCTGCAGCTGAAAAGATTGATGGTCTCGGTGATCTTGGGGAAGAAGGACGTGAACTAGAAGTGCCAAGGTGACCATGAGGTACGTGCATTCATTATTTTAAAATTTTAAAAATCACATATTTATGTTTTGAAAAAATCTGAAAGAATTCATACATGTATATCATGGAGCGAGGTATTCACGGTTAAATTTTCGTAAAATAATATACCTATTTGTGACCTGTTTAAAAAAAACACATTGGGAGTCATGAACAGTCGTAAACAGTACACATATTTGTTTTTTTACACAGGTCACCAATGGGCATATTATTTTACGAAAATTTACCTGTGTATACTTCATTCCATCATAAACTGGTATGAATTTTTTCAGATTTTTTTAAGACTTATATGTGATTTTAAAAAGTCGAGGAAAGTCAAATGAGTGTAGATTTTTTTAAAACTTATATGTGATTTTAAAAAGTCGGGAAAAGTCAAATAGGTGCAAATGCCCCTAAGTGCACAAAATCCCCACTCATGAACGTGTGCCTCCTGGTGAGTTTAACGTGTGCTCGTCCGGGAGTTTGAACTGTTAACATGAATCTCATTTTACATAATTCATTACGACTGACGTTTTCGGTGCCTAGAAATTTCGTTACCTTCTCTCTTTTAGAAGCTGATAAATGTTTGTAGTACTTACAACTTACAGGTAGTCAGGAGTAGATTCAGTCAGTAATTCAATGGGTGCCGTGATGCAACATGGTTTGAGCGATAGATTAGGACAGGAGACAGCAAGTAGCAATTCTGTGTGGTTCTTTAACTTCTGAACAGAAAACATTGCATATTGTACAAACGAACGGGAGTTTCGTGTCAGGGGAGCTGGCGTCCCCATCTGCTAAAATTCCATAGAGATCATGAGATACCGTGTTCCAAAAATACTTACAAAATTTATGAACATATAAAATAAACACATACCTGCAGTCAAATAATCATTAGAAAAAGTAACTACAATTTGAATTTTAGTTCAAACTTGTTTCAAGTAGTTAGTACAGAAGTTAAACCTGACATAAGAAAAACCAACTTTTTTTTTGCACCGCATACCTGGGAGAAACTAACAATTCTGGGCATGGCGACCCTGTTTATTATATATATTATTAATAAATACAAGTAGTTTACATAGAAATCTACAAGGTTCCGCAGGAACCAAAGCACAGCCCAAACGCCTGAACAGCCTAAACTCTTATTCAGTGATAAGCTTCTTTTCCCTACAAAAGAATATAAAAATTATAAGCTTCGTTACAAAGTTCCTATAATTGCCAAGATTAGCACAATTATTCATTTCCATGTGTCATTCTGCTGAGGAATAATCGTGGACACTCCAGGTTCCATTATGTCTGGAGTCTGGAATAGCTTTCAGGAACGCGCGATAGTGCGTCTCTTTTCATTAGAAGGAGAAAACAAGGTTTAAGATACATTAAACATAGGTGCAGATAAAGCACACACTTCACGCAACATGCGTAGAACAACCTAATTGCCTAAAATACCTAATGAACTCCACTCACCAGCAGTGGCGATTAACTTGTCCAAGAAAGCGAGTAGCGAGGACGTCTCATTCTTGAAGATCCTCACATTGCGCTCCAACCAGATCGAACGAAGGACTAGCAAGACGAGACCATTTCCGCTTGACTTTTGCTTGACAGGCCAGCTGCTGTGCAGAGTAGACCACCAGGGCAACAAGACATCGGAAGCAGAGGGGGCGAGGAGGTGCCTCCCCATGCTTGTCAGGACATGGTGCCAGATTGCTCTCGCAAAAGTACAGCCAAGGAGGAGATGGTGGATCGATTCGCTCGCCTAGGAGCAAAAGATGTAAGTGTTGTCGTTGATGATCCCGCGTTGCACACGCCTCTCCCTAGTCCAAACACGGTCAGGGAGCGCGAGCTAGCCGAACAATTTGAATTTGAGAGGAGCCTTGGTGTGCCATATCAACTGGAAGTAGGGGCTAAAAGTTTTACCGAGCAAAAACACCTGATATGCTAAACACGTGCTGTAGTTGCCATTCACCGTGCACTTCCACCTGAACCTATCGGCAGCCTCGGGCTGGAGAGTGGAAAGGTGCAGCTTCCTCCACGAGGAAAGGAATTGCACAAGGACGACACCCGAGAGGCCGCCAGAGATGTCAGCGATATACAAGTTGTTTGGGATGCCTTGGGCAATGGTTCGCGACGTGATGGTTTTGGCGTCTATGTGCCACAAGATCGCCGGGGTTAGGGAACCAATGCACTCGCCATTTAACCAACGGTCGTGCCAGAAGAGAGTCTATAATATTTGAAAATTAAATCTGTGTCTTTTGATCATCCTCAGGTATTGACTTCATAAAACTTCCATGCCATCATTACTTTTGCTGGAGGTGCATGGAGACATACTCAGGATGCATGTCAAGGAAGGAACAGTGCTGAAATTGGTGTGCCCGGATGACAAGTGCGGAGGTGTTGTTCCTCCTAATCTATTGAAGAGGTTGCTAGGAGATGCAGATTTTGAACGGTGGGATAGATTGATACTTCAGTAAGACCCTAGATTCAATGGCTGATGTAGCTTATTGCTCAAGATGTGAAACAGCTTGCCTGGAAGATGAGGACAACGCCCAGTGCTCCAAGTGCATCTTCAGCTTCTGCACCCACTGCAGAGATTGTCGTCACATAGGGGAGAGGTGTATTACTCCAGAAGAAAAACTTCTCTCCGTACAGGTTCAAATGGAGCTACCAGCCCATGCTCTATTCAAAATACATCTAAACACTACAGATTCTCGTTTGTGATAAGTATTAGCTGTGAATGTTCACTATAAGAGCCAACTTCCAACATATTAAGAACACAATATCTTGGGATGCCATAATTGTTCTTAGATATTTCATGAAAGAGAATACTTACTTGGTTCTTCAGAATTTACAAACGTAGTTTTCTTGAACACTTTTTAGACAACAGGCTTAACACCTGGCTTTCAATTAAAAGTCACAAAGTTCACAGAGTTCTTTAACACTTGAGTGTCGAAAGTTGAATCGCGAGTCCTACTGAAGTTCAGGACATTGAAATTTGGGACGAGTATCTAGTGATATCACGTGTGGCTTGACATGTTTCCCTACTTAATTTATCGTTGTAGAATTTATTATTTTTTGGTTTCTAGAGAAAAGACATCCAAGATAACTCTACTTGCATTTAATATGTCTGTATTCTGGATATAATAACTATTCATATAGTAATTCTCTTGTCAGGAGAACACGTTCTTGCACTTTAAGGTTATTGTAGAATACGATGTCATATCTAGCGAGATATTATATATTGATATTTGTCGTAGTGGAGCTCGATGCAATGAGAATCTTATTGTGATCACAATGTTCAACGTGCTATCTGTTTTATACAGGAACGTGAAAAGGTACGTCCCGCAAGCAAAGGAAATATTGGAAGTAGAAGTAACTTGGCGAATGACATATTTAGCATCAGTGAAGTGCTTCGTTCGTCTGTTCCATGTCCGCATTGTGGTAATGCCATCTCACGCGTGTCAGGCTGCAACCACATGCTTTGTAGAAACTGTGGTAAGTCGTTCCGCCATGGCTGTGGTAAGGCGCTAAATCCTGGTCATACAAGGTAAATTTCTTCTGATGTTCCCTGGTTATGTATGGTCTGTCAGTATCCTGTCCGATAGCTATTCTCTGGATACCAAGTCTGAACCAATGCTCCCTTTGAAAGTGAACAATGCAGAATTGATGGGGAGAAGCTGACAGTGAAGATGAGGACGGCTGATGTCATGAACGAGCTACAGAACGAACCGAAAGTTGGACTATCCAGACTGCATCCATGCCCGACTTGCCACCAGCCAAATCCAAAGGTAACTTTTTTGTGGCTTTCACATGTCATATGGATTAGTGATCCTTTTACTGTGATCTGAAGATAGCTTTAGTTCTTTTTTCCTTGACTCTGGTAAATTTAGACACTCTCTCTTTTCTTCTTTTTTCGTTACAAATGATGACACTTGTCTCGGATGTGAGCAGATAGATGGGAAACAACAACCATATGTTCTGCTGGGCATGCCAGGTTCATTACTGTGCTCTGTGCCGGAAGGTGGTGCGGAAGAGGTCGGAGCACTATGCCCGCGAGGGTGCAAGCAGCACACTGTCGACCCCGAGATCGATCGCTCAGACTAGATCAAAGAAGAACGATGACTCTGAATCAGAACCCTCGTGAGATAATCTAAGGACGGAGCATTGAGCAGAGAAGAATAGGTTTATTTATGGCCATTCAGTACTTTATTTAATAGAAATATCATCAAAGACAAATGAACCGCTGAACCCTGGCATTCCTTCTGTTTTTAGGCTGGGGAACAACATCAGTTTTATGCAAGACCTCAGTTGCAAAACTTGCTGGATTCAGTATAACATAATGTTTGAGGCATTAAGCTTGCGATACATTAAAAAAAGAAATATGTGTTGCTTCATTTGCCGGCTGCCACGTATATCTGTTAAGTACTTGTGATTGGAGTCGCTGAACAGTAAAAACGTCTTGACATTGCTGTTATCACTGACCGTCTGTAGGCACATAATCATCCCTTTGCCTGACTTCCAGCACCCCTGGAACCTCTGCTCAGCGAAAACGTATGTACACATCAGTAACTTGCTGGTACATCATCTATTGCAAATGTCATCTAGTCGTAGAAATTTAACTCACTTGATAATCTACGGGCCTGGTTATCGGTGAGGAACGCACTGAATGTCCCAGGGGAAGTCTCATACGTTAGGCTCCGTGCTTTTTCAACGCTTCAGATACCAAAAAAATATTACGAGAAGCATCAGAAAGGAAGATAAAACGTTTGAGGTAATCGAGCCTGGAGTGGTAAAATAATTCAGAAGGATCGATGAACCAGGTGACCTGCCGAGCACGGTGGCGAGCAAGCGGTAGTTGTACTCGTCGTCCACCTTGCTGACGTCCTGGACGCGAACCGTGGCCTCGAACAGATGGATCTGCTGGCCTGTCGGTTTCGGCGGCGCGTCGGCGACGGCGATGGCAGCGAGCACTAGGATGACAAGCACCGGCACCATCTGGCTTGCAGTTTTCGTCATGGTTGCGGTGCTGCAGCTGAAAAGATTGATCTCGGTCTCGGTGATCTTGGGGAAGGAGGACGTGAACTGGGACATTCTTATAGGGTGTGCCTCCTGGGGAGTTTAACGTGTTCTCGTCCGGGAGTTTGTACTGTTAACATGAATCTCATTTAAGATAATTCATTACGACTGACGTTTTCGGTGCCTATTAATGCGAGATTAAGAAATTTCATTACTTCCTTCTCTCTTTTAGAAGCAGATAAATGTTTGTAGTAGTTACACCTTACAGGTAATCAGGAGTAGATTCAGTCAGCAATTTCAGTGGGTACCGTGATGCAACATGGTTTGAGCGATAGATCAGGACAGTAGCCAGCAAGTAGCAATTCTCGGTGGTTCTTTAACTTCTGATGAACAGAAAACATTGCATAATGTACAAACGAATGGGAGTTTCGTGTCAGGGTAGCTGGCGTCCCCATCTGCTAAAGTTCCATAGAGATCATGATACCGTGTTCCTACTTACAAAATTTATGAGCATAGTATACACAAAGTAACATGCAAAATTTCAACTACCACAAAAGAGAGGAACATATTTGATATCGAAATCATGCACTTTTTACTATCAAGGACGTGGGCTCCCCTAGGCACAAGCCAATATTCCTTGTACAAACTGTTGGCACAAAATGCTGAGCACGCAGACGCATATGCTTTGGTCCCAAAGGCATAAACAATAATATTTTCATGTTATCTTTTCCAAAAGGCGAGCAGAGCAGAAACAATAATATCAGAAAGGGAATTTATCATCACTAAGTTAATTGACACCGTCATATGCCTATCTTAAATGTATGTGCCAACTTTTGTTACTTCGAACTAGTTACCCTTGCTTTGTAATATACCTAATCTAATCTAATCTAAATCTAAATCTAAATCTAATCTAATCTAAATCTAATCTAATCTAAATCTAATCTAAACTACTATTACAAGAACGAGTTTTTCTTTTTTAAACCACCCCGTTTACTGTACACAAAAAATAGCTCTACAAACAGCTCTACCATTGGATTAAACCGTCTCATCGCCATCGAACGGACCACGGCTCTCCCATGTTTCGCCCCACCTTTTCCGCGATTGTATGCTCTGGTTGCGCCCACCCCTGCTCGCTCCCGCACACCTGCATCGCCGCCCCCCCACCCCCTCCCCCCCACCCCGTCCTCCGCCTAGCGGCCGGCACGCCTCCGCCGCTCGGTCCACCGCTTGCCCCCCTCCCCCCGCCTCTGCAGCCCCGCATCCTGCAAGTCTGATCGCCGTGTCGCCCGTCGCCCTCCTCTGTGCTCCGCCGCCGCACACCCCTATTTCCCTGCTCGCCTTGCACGCCGCACGCCCCGCCGCTCCGCCACCTCGTGCCCCGCAGCCCTCCGCTGCCGTGCCTTCCCTTCCTTCTCTACCCTCCACCGCCGCTCCGGACCCGACCTCGCAGCCGCCGTCCGCAGCGAGGACGAACATGGAGGCAGCTCCGCCGCCAGGCTTCCCGCCGCTCGGCCGCCGCCCGCCTTCGTCGCCCTCCCCCCTCTTTAGCGCAGCTCCGACGGTGAGGAGTTTGAGGTCGACGAGATGGTTGCCATGGAGTCGCTGACCATCCGCCACATGATCGAGGACGACTATGCCAACAACGGCATCCTCCTCCCCAACGTCAACTCCAAGATCCTCTCCAAGGTCGAGTACTGCACAAGCATGTCCACACTGCCGCCGCCTCCTCCAAGTCTCCGACGCCGACGCCAACAACTCCACCGCCCCTGTCGCCTCCACCAATGACCTCAAGAACTGGGATGCTAACTTCGTCAAGGTCGACCAGGCCACCCTCTTCGACCTCATCCTGGTACCTCCCCTAACCTCCTCTCTTTAAATCTCCTATTCCTTCCTTCCTTGTGCCTTGAATCTAGATTTATTTGTAGCTTCTGCTTACTTCGTGCTGGCCCCAGATTAATAGATTGGCCTCAACATCCGTTGGATTAGACAGGATTAGACGTCAAGATTAGCAATAAACATGATTAGCTAAATTTACGGGAAACATTTTTAGTGACTATAGGAAATAATTGTAGTGATAATATGAAACATCGTGGGCTCCTTCTGTTAATGCAACATGGAAACATTTGTACAGCGAGAGGGAAACACTTTAGTAAACCTTGCGCAACAAAATTTTCGAACCAATACAACAATGGAAACACATGTTGTAGATCCAATTTTTAAGGAAACTGATCCCGAAATTTTAGGGAATAAACTGCGAATTTAATTGGTTTAATTGACTTGGCCAGAGTAGATATGCATGGAAACATTGTTGTCGTGATATAGAAACATATAGTCAAGATGTAGGCAACAAATTTGTTGAACCAATGCAACACACGTCGTAGATCCAATTTTACAGAAACAAAATTGGTTTAATTGGTTTCTTATTCGTCTACGTATTTTGTCTGCTATACAACAAAAAAATGCTTCCTATACAACAAAAAAATGTTTCATCTGCGTGTTTCGTTCACCCGGGAAACTTTTTTATGTTTCTTTTATCCGGGTATTTTGTTTCCTATACAACAAAAAAATGTTTCATATACAACAAATATAGCAGAGGCGACGGTGACAGCCAGCAAAGTCTCTGTGTTCACGCGCCTTCTCGCTGATCGCCTGCGCGCGTTCCGTGAAGAAGTTTCATCGATGCCGGGGTGTACGATCTCCTCCGCCTGGACTGACCGGCGGCGGCGGCGGCGTCATTGGTCTGGTGGTGGCCAGCGGAGACGAGGGCGTTGCACGCCTGGCGGAGAATCTTGAGGGCGCCGTTGGCGGCGGCGGAGAGGTTCTTGTCCGGGTGGACGAGGAGGGACAGTCGCCGGAACTGCCTCTTGACGACGTAGCGTGTGGTGGTGATAGATACCTGCTCCACGGCGAAGACCGCGTACCAGTTGGGGTGGCCGGGGTTGGCGGCCGCGGTAGGCGGCGAGCGCGTTCGCGAGGCCGGGGAGTGTGGGGAAGAGCCGCCGGACCCTCCGCGTGGCGGTACGCCTCCGCGCAGCGGCGACGGCTGCCCGACGACAGGGCAAAACCGGAGGCCGCCGCCGACACCGACAGGAAGCCGGCCGCCACGACAGAAGCAGCATGAGCGGGGTCTCGCGCCCGGGGACGTCGTGCCGGTTGATGACGCCCGAGACGGCCTCGGCGCGGGCCTCCTCGGCGACGAAGTCCGCCTCCGTCCGGATCTCCTCGGGCTTCCGCGCCCGCGGGAGAGCGTCCAGCACGCGGCGCAGGGCGGCAATTTGGGGGAAGGAGGAGGAGAAGGGTTAGGGATTGATGATACCTTGCAGGAAGGAGTCGAGGAACTCGTCATGGTGCGTTGGGTTCTTGGGGAAGAGAAAGGAAGGGGAATGGAAGGAGGCGAAGAGCAGCCAGCTATCGGGGAAAGTAGACAGAGAAACCCTAACGATTAGGGAATTACCGGGGATTATATAGCTTAAGTACACAACGTTAGATGCTTAGTTTGAATCCGACGGCTCTGCTGTGGACCTACGGGAGCCATGGATCGGCAGGCCGGCGTGTAGTATTTCCCTTAGATTATATATGTCTTTAATCATATTGTGAGAGCCTGCTGGACCCGATTAGAGGATTAATGCTACCACTGCCATCTCTGAGGATAGCAGGAGACACGGGGGCAATAGGTTCACAAGAGTCGCCATCAGAAATCATCCGGTTTTTCAGGAGGGCAGAAGGATTTTGGATGGTGGATCCCTATGGGAGCTCTGTCACCAGGATCCAAGGTGATTCATGGCTTTAGCAATTGCCCAAAATGAGCACTAAAGACTTTTCGAGAGATCTCCAAATCACCGGGATTTTGCTGTGTGGGAGAATATTACAAGTAGAGTAAGCTGTTTTCAGTTTCTGTTATGCTGATGGGTTAAGAGTTGCTAAAAACTGTTAACTTCAATAGTATTTGCTTGGTAGTCACGTGGAGAAATACATCTAGCGAACTAAGAAAACTAAGGTGTACGGCAGTTTTATTTTAGTTTTGTTTCTGACCGAACTGTGGTCAGCCTAAGGCCAGCCTGAACCAATTTATTAAGCAATTAAATTGTACAGTAGTTACAAAGTAACAAAAAGAGGATGAGGAGGGACAGGGTGGAGAGGGTTAGCCATGGAATTAGGTGCTCATGCCCAATTCTATCTGGAACCAAAATCTAATCTTCGAGATTTATTTCAGAATTCCAATTACCGCACTTTTACTCAATTGCCATGTCTTACAGAGATGTTGCAGTGAATGCCTACATTCCTACTACTTTTGTAAGCGAAGTTCCATGTACCTCCTATTTTTTGGGAGAGTAGTTTACAGATTAGAAATTATTCCCTTTTAAAGTTATTATGAATACATTATTTTCTTGTAAGAAAGTACATTTTGCCCAAAATCAACTGTTGATCTTAAGATAGTTTGTTACTTTGAATTAACTTTTGTACTACAATATTTATCTGCCCTTGTATTTTTATTTCTGTCTTGTTTAAGGGAATTAGGTTTGACCTTCTGAGACTCTTGAGTTAGCTACTAAAATCTTATTTATCTACTGAAATGGCCTTCTGCCATTTATGAGAGCTGACATATATCATGTTAATTGAGTTGATATGCCTTGACATTGTTTGGCTACCCTATGTGCAGGGCAAGGATAGTAAGGATGAATCAGGCAGATTCCCCTCACTCTCCTCTTGTGATTCCCCTCGGCAAGATGATTTAGATGATACAGATTATCCTTTTGCTGTGAATGATGTCGATCCACCAATCTCCCGACCTGGGTATGCATAAGTAACTTACGTGTAGTTTATTTTTTGTCAGATCATTTTGCTCTTTGGTTTTCACAAGTTCACACAAGTAACATTAACTGATTTTTACTGAAAGCATATATCTCTTATCTATGGAGAGCTCGAGCATTTTCTTTTTATATGCATTAGAGAAGGGAATTACATGAAGTGTCCTTTGTTAATAGGAATTACACAATGGAGTAGTATCCAATTAATTAGTCACCGATTTACCACATCAGTGGTGCCATGCTTCCCCGTAAATCATTGTTTTGGCTAACCTGGGATTAATTCTATGATCTAAGTGAACCTTTTAGATGCACTACTATTATGGCATGACTGTTCCTTCCTCTTGGATATAATTGATGAGGATCAATCCGATACTACTTCAGGAATAGCAGAGAAAATGCCAAATCAGGGAATAATCAAGCACACCATATGCAGGTATGGCTTTAATTATTTGCACTTCGGTCACATTATACATACTACATTCACTTTCCTTATGAAATCCTGACGTCACCACTAAATATCTAACTGATGCATCGACAATTTCCCATCACATCTATTTCCTTATGTGACTTGCTTTATTTCTTGTCGAACAAGTGGCTCCTAGGTCCATGTATTACTGCTAGCATTAGGTTTCGGTTGCTTTCGTGACATCGCTATAGGTTGTTTTCGATAGAGATCGCCATTTGGCATGCGGCACTGTTGTGCAGTTGTGCTCACTTGTGATTTCAAGCCGACATGCTCTACTAACATGTGTTGGGTGCTGAAATCCACTCACCGTTGGTTTTTAGTTGCTTCTTGCATTTGCTTGTTTCCATGGAACTAGCTTTCTGGATCTGTTTATGAGATTTTCTTAAGCCTCTCAGGAAATAGATGCCTTAGAAAGCATTTCTGGATCTGTTTACGAGACTTGGTGATCTGAAGTGATTTTGATCACTAGCGTGGGTGATTTAATTTACTTTTAGTGTCTAAATTGATTAACTCAAAGTATTGGTTGTTCTTGGAGTTGATTCGTTGGTGGTCTAGAGCAATGTTCGGACCTTTCGAGGAAGTTTACATGTATTATCATGCCATTTTGGTATCTGTTGCTTGGTATGCGTGTACTGTGAGTGCTGTGTACAGATCATTCAAGTTTGGTTGGATGATAATGTGGTATTCTGCTTCTGATTTCCTCAAAGGTTGCTCGCTCTAGCTGTTTGCATGGTTAATTTTGGGGGAGGAAGGGGCTTTCGATGAAATTTGATGAAAAGTTCATTTCTCATAATGAAAACATTACGAAAAAGATTCTTCTGGAGATTCCTTAGTGGTTGGAGTGTTTGGCTCTGTAGGTTCTTCTGACGATTATGATGTGCTGCAGTTGATGGTAATTCATGTTTTGACTTGTCTATTTTATGATTCGGTTGCTCATTTGAGCAGACATTGTTTAACCCCCTTATTCTCTTGGACTCAACTGTATGAGCACTTAATATATACACTGTTACACTTTGCAGACCATTTTCTGGTGATGTTATGATTGATGATCCTCAAAGAAAGCTTATTTTGCATAAACCAAGGTTACCTAGCGGGGAGTCTCCTCCTGGTTTTCTGGGTTTTGTAGTAAATATGATACATATGGACCAGGCTTACTTGAGTTGTCTCACATCCAATGGCCATGGTCTAAGGGAGACTTTGTTTTACAGTCTATTTCTCATTTCCAAGTTTATAAGACCAGAGCTGATTTGTGACATGCTATTCCTTAGATAAATGATGGTGCCATATCTCCGGATGGTGGTATATTGAAGCCCAATGGTGACCTTTCAGCTACTTCATAAGTCAGAGCAAGACAATGCAATATTTATGTATATACTACAATATTTCTTTTCTAAGTCCTCTCAGGCCTCATTTTTTGATAACATGACTTTTAACATTTTGCTTTTCTATATCTGTTTTAGGACAAATATTCTTCTGCGACCAGAAATTGCATGGAGTTTGTTAACTGCTGTCTTGGCATGCCCTTTTTCATGCCTGCCTTATCTATTTGCAAATGCTATTTTCCCTATTTCTTCCTAAGTATATTTTCTTTGTACATCCATATTATCCCTGGATAGTTTTATCTTATATTTTAACTATCTGTTACGCAATTTCCTGAAGTGAATTACTTCACAAGTGCTTTACATACACAACTCTTCAATGAAACAGTTGTCTTGCACGCAGTTAATGTGGAAGAAAGAGTTTGACACAAGTTATATGGGTTTTATGAAGGATGGTGCTCAATGGTTGGTACAGAACATGGATATTAAGCTTGTCAGTGAGTTTCAACTAACCATGCATCTTCTTAAGAGGTTATCCATTGTATCTGTTGATTGACTCATATATTATTGAGTCCTGTAGGCATCTATGTCAAGCTTGTGCGCGTGGTGATTGTTTGGGTTTGCATGCGTGTTTGGGTGGTCTAAACTTCAGTGGGTTTTCTTTGCAACATTAACATTTAGCATATTAAGATAACAGTGTGGCATTTTTTCCACTCAGTCCACCACATTCCGTGCACTCTTTCATTCCACAACGCCCGGACTATTAGTTCATTATCATTGAATTCCTTCTGCTCATTCAAGGGAAAACATGGTGTATGTTGCCACACAAAGAATTGACCAAGTATTGTTGCATGAATGATGTTATTCGAAGGTGGAACCCCTAGCAATTTCATCTACATTTGAATTTAACGAGTGATGTTGGATTTTTTATTATGAGGTTGACATAAACATATGGTGTGCTACATGATTTTTGACTTGAAAATTGGACTTGGATATAAAGATCACAGAACTAGATATATGCTTGTCTGATGATTTTGTTAGTATTTTGCAAAAATGTGAGGGCAATATAGAGAAAAAATCACTATAAATTTGCTTTTATAGAGTATTTGAGCTTTTCTTATCCTTAGAAGAAGTTCGTCGGGCTCGAGGTAACATACATCCCGCGAAAAGACAATTGCCTCGCCGACAGCCTCGCTCGACTAGCATCATCATGAGCTCCAGGATAACCTGGAATCTTTGTTGAAAGGATTTTGAAGTCATCCGTGACATCAAAAGATGACACGACCGAAGGAGTGGTGGTCCAAGAGACTTATAACCAAATCAGGACGTCACCAGGGATTGATGCTCCAAAAGGAGCCACAGGGGAACTCGTGGCTCTGCTCGAGTACAAAGAATCGTGGGTAGACCCGAGGATGAGGCATTATTCGAGCAAATTGCCCATAGGGCCAGGATGTATACCCCGGTCGATGGCGTCCTCTATCGCAGAGGGGCCACGGAGTGCTCATGAGGTGCGTCTCTCGGAAGCAGGGTAGAGAACTACTCGAAGAAATCCATGGAGGGGTGTGCGGAGCTCATGCTTCCTTCTGAAACCTGGTCGGAAAGGCCTTCAGACAAGGTTTCTACTGGCCTAGGGCTCTCCATAATGTGAGCGAGATGGTGAAGCGTTGCCATACGTGCCAATTTCATAGCAGACGTGTACATCAACGCACTCAAGCTCTACAGACGGTACCCTTGTCGTGGCCTTTAACGACTTGGGGGCTGGATATTCTGGGCACTTCCCGATAGCGCCTGGGGCGTCTTCGTTGCCATTGATATGTTCACCAACTAGATCGAAGCTGAGCCAGTCATGAAGATCACCTTGAAAGCTACCAAGCATTTCATCGTGAAAAGCATCGTGACAAGATTTGGCGTCCCGAGTAGTATCATCACAGACAACTGCACTCAGTTCTCAAGCGCGGCCTTCATCGAGTGCTGTGAAGAGCTAGGTACCAAGATATGCTTCACCTCTGTGGCCCATCCATAGAGTAACAGACAAGTTGAGTGTGCCAACGGCCTAGTGTTACAAGGTATGAGACCCGCATGTTTGATCGCTTATCCGCCCACTCCAAAAACTGGGTGTCTGAGTTGCCCTCCGTACTCTGGGCGCTCTAGACCACGGCCAGCAGGGCGACGGGTGAAACGTCATTTTTCCTAGTTTACGGGGTAGAGACCATGCTTCCTTGTGAACTAAAGCTGACGTCTCCCCACGTCCAGCAGGGCGACGGGTGAAACGTCATTTTTATTAATAAAGTTTGTGCTTCCCTTAAAGTTGTATGGATCCCTTTGTGCCTGTTTGTCCTCACCGCAACGTCTATCTCAGTGGTAAGCCGCTATTCGGGTACCTCTACCTAGCACGCGCACCCGGACGCCACGACAAGGTGAAACTGAGTGATGATAAGGCACAAATCTATGTCTACGACTACAGGGCAGTATGAGTGTTTGCTTTTCTCTGACTACCTATCTGAGCTTACTTCCCAGATAACCAATCGGGGGCTGCATTTACTTTTCACTCAGGTGTAACATCCCTAATTTTACTAACGTTGTTATGTGCATCATGGCATCTGTTTATGAACTCAAAAGTGAGGGGAAATTTGAATTTTTCATAATGCCGAAGGAAAATCAACCCTAACTTCATTCTAAGGGTGCTTGAACCAATATTAATCGGGCTACTTTTGAGAAAAGGGAGCAAAGCTTTGTAAGGGCATGGTAAAGTCGATTTCGAAAATTGTGGAAAGTATGAGTGCATTTTAAATGTTTTAAAGTGAGGTTCAATTTTTGGTTAGAAATTGATTTGAGAATCCAAACAGAAATTTAAAGGAAAATAGAAAAACCCTAAAAATCTAACCCTAAAAATCCTAAATCTTCTCCCCCTTGCTGGATGGGCCTTGCGCCGGCCCATCTCCTTCTCCCTTCCGGCCCAGCCCGCCACCGCCTCCCTTCCTTCCTCTCTAAGGCACCGGCGCCTCATCCCTATCCTCTCATCCCGGCTGCTCCATCTCTATCCTCCCTTCCCGTCGCTCTCCCTCTCTCATCTAACCGCCGGATCCCGCGCCGCCGCTCCTTTCCGTTGCCGCTCCACCGCGCGCCTCCGCACCACCCCGCCCCTCCCGTGAGTTCGCCGCGTCTCCACCCGAACCGCCGCCTGCCTCGGACTCCCACCGCCCAAGCAGAGCCGCCCCGAGCCCCCTTGCTCCGCCGCCTCGAGCCCACCCCGTCGCCGCTCTAGCTCCGCTTCCAAGCCCCGCCGCTGGCCTCCATTCCCTCCTCCGCCGAAGCTTCTGAGGCCGCTCGCCATCCCCGAGCCGCCCCGGTGCTACCCCGCCACCGCCGCCCCTTCGGAGCTCCTCCTCGCCGCCGATCCCTTCGCCGCGTCGCCTCCTCCCGTCAAGCAACCGGACCACCCCCGCCGCCTTCATTTCGCTGGTCGCCGGAGCTTCGGTAAGCCGCCGCTCGCCGCCGCTTGGCTCCCGCCGGCCTCACTCCAGTCCCCGACCAAGCCCCAACGGCATCCCGACCGGCCGACCGGGTGGTTAAGGCTCTAATGGCCATTAACTCGGCCGTTAGGGCATAATCAGTGCCCTGATTAATGCTAATAGTTAATGAAATGTTGTTAATAAACTGAAGTAATGCTCAGACAACTTAATGACTTGAGTTAATAACTAAACAACATAATTATTGAGCTCCATTAAGTGCTAATCACAGCTGTTAAGACACATTTAATGAGAATCATTGGTAATTAATGTTAACAGACATGTTAATGACTCCAATTAATGAGCAAACAGTACATTAATGAGCTCCATAAGTTTGTCTCTATGATCAGTGGACCCCACATGTAAGGAATAAAAGTAAAGAATAAAAGAATAAGTGAAAATCAATGACAGTGGGCCCCACCTGCCATTGACTTAAGTCAATGTTGACTAGAATTGACCCAGGGCCCACATGTCAGCCTCTGGTTGTATTTGAAATAATTTAAATATTATTTTTACTTAGAAAAATACAACAAAGGATGAAAAATGGATTAAAACTTGGAAAATTCATAGAAAATCCATTTTTAATCAGAAAAATCCAAATAATATATCAAAATGTTCAGAAAAAGAAGATCTATTCAAAAACATCATTTCCATCCATGTTTACATGCTAAGAACAATACAATTGGCTAAAAACTCAAATTAGGGTTTCTGATTAGCCGGAGGATTTTCGGATCGCGATATTTTATGCGTTCGGACTCTGATTAAATTGATTCTACTTGCATTAGTCCTTATTTTGCATCCTCTACATCATCGCATGCATATCATCTCATGCCGATGTTCAGCATTTAAATATTTACTGCTATACCCTTGTTTCCGGTGTTTTCGTTCTTCTCCGATAGAGCCGGAAGGTCCAGAAGACGGTAGTCTCGATCACGAGCAGGGTCTCGTTGCAGAGCAACCAGGCAAGCAGCCCCTTTGGTCATGTTGCAAAATTCCTATTATTTGCAAAGTATTAGTTGTTTTTAAATTCATTATCACATGCGTTCAACTGCTATTTTTTCCGCTAAGCAAAAGCCTAGTCCGATGAATAAAAGTCACCTTGTCGCTTAAACAGCTCCACCACCAACCCAACCTATCTAGCGTAGTATAGTGTTCACCGCTCTAATGTTGCTATGTATTTAATGCTTAGACATGCTTAGACTTGTAGCAGTCATAATTCCTGGGTTAGCAGATGAATCAACACTGGGAATGGGTTACGTGGTAGGTGGGTGTTCACCGGGGATTAGCTAATAACCTACTTAATCATATCTGGGTTAGACGAGAGGCCATGGCTGGGAGCATGGTGGGCTGTCTCGTTTGCCCGCAAGCACCGGTTCCCGACGTACATTGACCCAAGATTCGCGTACTTCTACACGGGTGGGATAATGGACCACCCACGACTCACTAATTTTCTTAGACTTAGTGTATGAGCTACATTAGTTCGCCGTTTCCATTTGCCATGTGCGTGAAAAAGGAATGTGGTGTGAGGTCTCATATAAGGGTGGGGTGGACACACGGTCTGGGAGACCGGGGATGTACCTCGATTCACAACGTATGGGACCGTGTCGTAGTTACGGCCGGACTGATGCACATGGACTAGCCCGTACGGGTGGCTCATACCTAGGTCGACAGCATTGTAACGGTCGTGTTCGATCACCCTCTGCTAGCACACCTCGTGAAGTGTGTACTTGATAGCATTAAGAGTCGATCGATACGTGTAGGTAAAGTTGTACCCCCCTGCAGGGTTTGAACTGTTTGAACAGCCGTGTCCGCGGTTATGGACAACTTGGTGATTACCTGCGTCGAATTAGACAACTATAACCAACTCTAAAACTTGCCAACTCTAAGGACGTGATTAGCGACAGCTTCCTCCCAGGGTGGTCGAGGATGGGTCGGGGTATTTCAGGTGTGGTGATCTGCAGTAAGGAATGCGCGAAGTGTTCGACTCGTCCCCTTTGAAAAGGTATTCTAGTAGTCGGTTTTTCATCTACTTACTTGTATTGATAAAGGTAAAATTTGCTTTCTGCAAAATAGCCCACCAATACCTCTTTATTGATACCTGTCACATGTATTACTACTTTCCACACTGTAAGTCTTGCTGAGTACAAATTTGTACTCACCCTGCTATTGTTGATATTTTTGTTGCAGAGGAAACTGCCCCTCCTGAGGGTGGTTTCTATTTAGAGATCGACACCGACGACGCCTAGACGCTGGGAATCCCAGGCAGTGACCCTGCCCCTGGGGTTGACAGCTTGGTTTGTTTCGCTGCCACTTTTGGCCCTACTGTTTGGGCTTCGTAGCCGCTAATACTCTTCCGCTGTGTGTATTTGGATCTTCGGATCCTTGTGTGAATATATGTTTGTTAAGTTTCAAACTTATAATATTGCAGTTTCGGTCGTAGAGTTACTGCTGTGAAATCTGGTTGTTTTCGCCTGCTCATGTGCCATGCGTGTATGTGATGAAGCACATGTTGTGGGTAGGATTTCAGAGTTCCTATCATAGAGTTATTAGGTTTAATCACCCCTGTGAAGCGACTCTGCTACTGAGAGGTTGGGAACTATATCACCCTACTCCAGCCGAGCATTAATTTGCCGGGACGAGTTCGGGGTTGATGTTCCGGCTCAGTAGTGAAAGAGTGAGGAGACTATATCACCCTACTCGCTCTGTGCATTAGTTTGCCGGAGAAAGTTCGGGGTTGACGTCTCGGGCTATTCGGAGCCATATCACTCCACTCCTCTTGGGATTGATACCCAGGGGTTGAGGTCGGAGTTGACGTTTCGACTTAGCGGGTGGTTTTACTTAAAGCTCTCTATTACGAATTCTGGGGTTCGACATCAGGCTATTTTTTGTTAAGTCTATTTATGTTTTTTACTTTGACTGCTTATATACTCTTACTTCCCAGATAACCAGTCAGGGGCTGGACGGGTACAACATACTGAGAGTTAGCGACCACGCAATATACTTGTTCCAAAGTCTTATCAATCATGAAGCGATGGATTTCTACGAGTATGGCTTGCGAGATGTGCGGAAGATTCCTTATCGTGTCCTCAAGTGTCTGGGGGCTAAGACATCCCTCACTTGCATGGGACCTAAGGCTAATCGACTTAACTCCCCGGTTAGTAACGAAGTTTTCCTACTTGGGTCAGAGGGAAAGACCAAAAGTGCTAAGTGTAATGCGGTGTCACGATTGCTTGGTATCGAGTACTCGTCACGCCCTACTCGTTCGCTTGGTCACATGCATTTCAGATAACTCTCATGTACTGACCAAATGCAAAAGCTTTTAATTAAGTTCGCAGGACTTACAAAATGAGAAGTAAAGAAACAAGACCTAAGGGGATGCAGAGAATTCCGACCCGCCTACGAACTTCTTCAGCCGGGCGCTTCATCACCTCGACAAGCTACTTGCACTCCTCATCAGTGTCACTGGGGAGCCCATCGTGAAGGATCCCCATGTCCAACTCCGGGTGCCTGTCCTTCACGATGGCTAGCGCTTGGGTCACCGCGAGGAGGGCGCCGTGCCGAGCTTGCCGGGTCACGTGGTCCGACACCGTTGCCTTAAGCTTCTTGAAGCCCTCGGTCATGTCGGCCACCCGACTGAAGAACTCGCTGGCTAGGCCCGCGTCTTTGGCAGGTTGGATCTCAACCCCCGTCTCACCAAGGATGGTGAAGCCCGTCTACAGCGCCAACATCACAACGCTCTCAGCGGAGTCCACCCGCTTCTTCTCTCAGGACGCCTCATCCCGAAAGGCATGTAACTCTCTGACTAGCTGAGACTTCTCGGCCTCGAGCCGAGTTTTCTCAGACTCAAGTCGGACCCTCTCGGCCTTCTCCTTCTCCAGCTGCTCCCGAAGTGGAAGGCCGCCACCTCGGAGTGGGCGAGCTGCATGACGACATGTTAGTTTACGTAACTAAGGCAAAGTATTACTAACTACTCTGTTGTCTATGTTTTTGTACCTAGAGGAGTGATGGCCAGATGTCCACCGGGTCACGGCCGCCTGGGCCTACAGCCCGCCAATGACCTCCCGCCATGTCATTTGCGGCAGTAGCCTGAGGAGAGTAGCACTCGACTTGGGCGGCTTGTCAGCCACTGGAGTCAGGTGCTGGATGGGCACAGCGGGCACTGTTAGGCGCCTTGTCAACCAACGCAACTGCCCCCTGGTTGGAGGACTTGTCTGCCAGCTTGGGGTCGACCGAGGCCGTCTGGTAGACATCGGTCCTCGTACAAGCGACGAGTCAGAAAAAGGAAGAGCTCTCAGAAATGAGAAGGAAGTGGATGGATATGCGCTTATCGCTTCTTGGAGGGGTGCGTGCCCGTCACCTTTATCTCAGCGAAGGTCGTATCCCTCTTGCCCGTGCTGGCTTGAGGAGTGCATTTGTTGACCACTTTTTCCGACCAGGTCCCGGCCTCCACAGCCGAAGTATCCTGGTCGACGACCGCCTTCTCATTGGCTTTCCCCCACTCCTGTTCACGATTTGGCATAAGCTGAAGTTGTATGAAGGGTGGTGGGGGTAAGGAATGCTTTCCTAAGAAGCAGGCCGAGGAGAAGAAGTCGCAGGAGTTGAAGATGCACTCGGGGGCTCGACCGATGTGACTCGGCCGCCCTTTGACTGCTCCTTATCGGCAGGGTCCCCTGGTGTCGACAAGATCGTCAGGTTGTCGGAGTTGAGTTCCACGACGTCGTCCGTCTCTTTGATGCACACCCCCAGGTATTTGCCCTCCGGGTTGAACTCTTGCTGTCCCAAACGCTGTAGTTCACCCGAGTACAACAACCTTCGATAAGCGCTACTCGGGAAAATTGATAGCATCGGGTTGGCGTGACTCACCGACAAGAGCTCTGTCACGGCCCCTGGTTCCATATCTATGATGGGCCACGTGATGTAGGTGCGGCCGTCCCGGGGTGTTGTCTCAAAGAAGAACTTGGTCTCGCGTGCACCGTCTGGAGGGACAGATTTGCAACAAAAAATCCAAAAGGTCAAGCAACGAATTTATCCTCGAGTACTTAAAACTACTCGGGAAGAAGATTACCTTCCACACCTTCGCGTGCCGGGTCAGTTGCTACTGGGTACTGCCACGCCACTGAGAGCCACAACTGTAGAGGGCTCAGGAATCGAGTGATGAAGTCCTAAGCCACGTCCCATGCCGTCAGACCACACTCCTTCAGGTCCATGATGTTGAGGACGTAGGTCTTTATCTGGGCGGTGACGCGGAGTAGCTCCGACCAGTCCTTGGTCTGGTACAGTAGTAGTCCACAGTACGTGATGCCTCCGGGTGAGGGTGGCTGGCAGTAAAACCACATATTGTGCCCCTGACCAGGAGTATTTAACGGGGTAGTCAATATACTTCTCTGCCATCCCGTCGTGAACACGGAAGCCGGCGCCTCCAACAACCTCACTCTTCTGCTACAGCCTCTTTAGATGGTAAAAATACCTAAAGAGGTCGAGGTGAGGACGGATGGCTAGGTACGCCTCGCACAAGTGTGCGAAGACGATCAGCATGGTGATCGAGTTGGGGTTGAGATGCACCAACTTGATCTCGTAGAGCGCGGGGAGGTTGAGGAAGAATACCGAGGGCGGCAGCTAGAAGCTGCGTTTGAAGAAGTCTACGAAGAAGACATCCTAGTTCGTGTCTGGGCTGGACCTCCACCGGTCGGTGAGAGATCATCACGCTCGACAAGATCCCCCATCGCGCTCCAGCCGCATCAATGCGTCCTCCATCATCGTCGACTTCTCCCAAACAGGGAGCGCATAGGCGGGGGCTTTGCTGGCACTGGAGCTGGAGCTGCCAAACTTGGTCATGGCCACTTTATTCCCCATGGCGATGAAGGCTAAGAATGCAAGGGCTTTGGTGGCTTGTGCAGAGGTTGTGAGCGCGAGGAGGAAGAAGGCAAGGGCTCAGAATGCGTAAGTTTTTTCACGCGGCCTTGAGTCCCTTTTGTCACGGTGTCTGGCGAGATCCCCGACTAGCCCCGCAATGGTTCAAATGGCTACTCGAGGCCACATTCTCTGCGCCCACATCCCATCGCATTTAATGCTCGGGTCTGCTTTCGACGCGTGCAGAGGGCAGTTGGTGTGAAATCCTAGGGGTTGCAGGCGCATGACCCCGACGCAACCGCTTTGGGTCTCCCATGTCATCATGACTGTGCTAGAAAAGAGGGCGGTTTTACTGTCACCACTACCCGAAATTTCCACCGAGATGGTTCAAATTCTCAAAAAATCCACCAGATTGAGAGCAGTTTTCCCTCATATCGGGGATGAGATCTTTTCATTAATTCACCTAGGATTTCCTACTCGGACGGAGTCCTTCTCGTGCGGCTCGCGGAGCCAATCGGGATGACTCGTTATCTCGACTAGATGACCCGATGACCTTTAGGATCCCGATTAGATGATCACCCTTCTCGGGGACCTAAGGTGCAGCTCGGAGAGGCACCCGGCCGGGACGTTTTATCCCTGTCTAGGTTCTTTCTTTTGACCCATCACCGTCTCATTTCACGTACTGATGGGGGGCTTGACAATGAGTATTGTATAACTATTGTATACTAAGACAGTATCTGTATACGAGGACTGTATCTATATACGATGCCCTAGGGGCCTTCTAGATAACCGAAACCAGCCGGTCGTATTTAGGAAGGACCCAGGAGATATGGAAACTACCCACAATATCTAGGGTCTCTTAAACTAAGGAAGTTTATCCCAAGTTTAAGGATGACGGAGTTCTACTCTGATTGGAGTCTGTATCCAACACAACAAGAAGCCTATATATGGAGCCCGGAGGACCCTAAGGAAGGGGACAAGCCATTCTGAGATGCACAGATCAAATACACTAGTTTCTGGAGACGCATACGCTTTCTGGAGACGCATACGCTCGAGAAGATTAGAAGGGAAGACTTCGACTTTCGGCTAGGTTTAGATCCCATCTAGTCTTAGCCACCACCTCCTTGTAATCATGCTTGAGATTAATAAAGAGAACACATGACGTAGGGCTATTATCCACTCGGAGGCCCAAACCTGTATAAATCCTTGTCTTTGGCATTTATTTGTTTGGTGTTGAGGCATCCCCTATTTCTTCATCATGTTATCGTAAGATCGACATTTTACCAATCGTCAACAACTTCTTTTGCTTCTAGATGTATTTTCATGTTGTAATCTTAGGCTTTTGCTTCTCTTAGCATGACATAGCTCACGGGCTGGGGCGTTGTTGTGTCGACGTGAGCCCCTAGCCCTTTAGGTATTTTGGAGTTTCTTTTGGTAGAGTTTGATGAGACCAGAGCTTTCTTTCGTAACTCTCATGTAACCCTGTTAGCTTTTTAATGAAAACCCAGAAAATTGGTCATTTCGTGTTTTACTTCTCATGATTATTTTCTCGCTTTGCATTATTTGTAGGTTGTTGCTTCGAGACGAAAGGAGGAGGTTAGGCAGCGTAGAACCTAGCCCCTAGTATGTGTGTCGTACAAGTATTGCTCCTTGGGCGGTCTGACGAAGGCCGAACGGCATGAAGACGACATGCGTTTTTTAACAAGTGAGGAGATTGCATCATTTGTCAGGAGAGATGTATAGCGCCCCATGTAGATGTTTATTCATGTTATTGGTAAGTTGAGTATACATTGTATCTGGATTTGTTGCTATTGAGTGTAAGTTGTATTTTGATTCAATGCGATGAGTACCCGCCTCCCAACAAAAAAATAGCATCCGAGATGTCATCGAGGGTGGTCACATCCTTCTCGTGCCTGCCATGCGCTCGATGGCATGGTCAGAAATTTGCGCGGGTATGAAATTTGCCTTGACACAGCCACAAAGGTGTTGCTCGCGTGGCGGTGAAGGGATGCTCTATGCCGTGGTGGAGCGTGCTCGACGCCGCGGGTGAGATATACTTGCCTCAACAAGGCCACGAAGGCGTTGCTCGCGTGATGGTGAAGGGATGCTCTACGCCACGGTAGAGCATGCTCGAAGCCGCGGGTGAGATAAATTTGCCTCGACACGGCCACGGAGGCATTGCTCACGTGGCGGTGAAGGGATTCTCTATGCCATGGTGGAGCATGCTCGACGCCGCGTGTGAGATAAATTTGCCTTGACACGGCCACAGAGGCGTTGCTCATAAAGGAGGGATAATAGTTTTCATCCTTGCTAGACTGGCCACATGCCACCTGCTACTCTCTATTTATGTGGATAACACCACGGCATGCAGGCCCATTACATAGTTGTGACAGTGGCTGTCGCAGCAGCCTAGGGCAATGCCCTTTACAAAAGATGGTACTAACCGGCGCAGCGGCTTGCTAATAAAACTAGAAGCGAGATACATGAGGGGGCAAGGAGGAAGGTGCAGGGGCCCGACTTGGTAGCTCACAATGATGTTTCTGCACGTGTGCTACATGTAGTACTTGCAGAGGTTGTCGGTGTTCCAGCTATGCTTCAACTCTACTCCGTCAAGGGTCTTTAAACGAAATGACAATGGGTGGGTGGTGCAGATGACCTCGTATGGTCCCTCCCACTTTGATCTTAGTTTGCCCTCGGCCTCTTGGTTGGCCTTCTTCTTAAGCACGAGGTCACCCACTTGGATGGGGCGCAAGTGAATTGTAAGCCTTTGGCATCAAGGCTTGGTATCGCTCGATGTTGAACGCGGCTTCTTGCCTTATGGCATTAAGGCCATCTAGCGATGCTCGGTGGGATTCATCATTCGGCGGTGTTGCAGTGCGGTTTGACCCTAACCGGATTTCTTCGGGGGTTACCGCTTCTTATCCAAACAGGATCTTGAAGGGAGTGAAGCCACTAGCACGGCTCGTCGATGTATGGGTGGACCACAGCACGCTGAGGAGTTCATCTGCCGAGCCCCTTTTGGGTATGTCGAAGAGGCGTGTGCGTAGGCTAGAGAGCACGATTCCATTAGCCCATTCCACCAAACTGTTCGCCTTTGGGTTGGCAACTGATGCGAAGCATAGGTTGATGCCGCGGCCAATGCAGAGCTTACGGAATGGGGTTGCGTCGAATTGAGTGCCATTATCGACGGTCAGCTCACGTGGCACTCCGAAGTGGCAGATGAGGTTCTTCCAAACAAACTTTTGAACAACAAGCAACGTTATGCTGGCCAATGGTTCGGCCTCGATCCACTTAGAAAAATATCAACCGCAACGACCATGAACTTGTGGCCATGACTTTTGATGTTGAATGGGCCGATGAGGTCAAACCCCCAACGTGCAAGTGGCCACGAGGGAGGGATCGGTTGCAGGTCATGGGCGGGGAGGTTGATCCCCCGCCCCATCCATTGGCATGTCGGACATGTCTTTACGAGGCCATGTGCATCACGAAGGGCAGTTGGCTAGTAGAATCCTTAGCGAAAGGCCTTGGACACTAGGGCACATGGCGCGAGGTGGGAGCCACACAGCTCCTGGTGGATTTCCCGCAAGAGTTCAGCCCCTTCTTCCTTGGAGATGCACCGAAGGTACGGTGTGCACACCCCACGCTTATATAGGCTTCTTTGTGAATGACGAAGCCCTTGGCTCGGCTTTTCAGTCTCCCCGCCTTGGCGAGGTCATCGGCTCTGTCTCATCTATGAGGTAGCAGAGGTTTGGTGTCCTCCATTCTTGTTCTTAAATGTGATGCACCTCCGGGAGGTCCTCTGCTGCTGGTGTTCGTGATGACCTCGTAAAAGATGCCCTGGGGGGACCTTAGCCCGCATGCTAGCGTGCGCGTGAGGCCGTCGGCATTGGCATTCTCCGAGCGCGGGATGCTATGCACAGTGATGCTGATGAAGTGCTTCTCTATGGCTCGCGCAAGGGTGAGGTACTTGATCATCTCGGGGTCCTTGCCTTGATAACTTTTGTCGACATGCCCCGCTATGAGCTGGGAGTCGCTCTTGACCACTACCGTCCACGCACGCGAGGCTCATGCCTTGCGTAGTCCAAGCAACAGTGCTTCGTACAAGGTGCGTGATCCCTCGGTGATTCTAGGACAGCCCCCGCACCGGTACCTTTGGTGCACCAGGAGCCGTCCACGTATATTGTCCACAGCAAGTTAGCATGGTCTTGGGTGACGAGATGTTCTGATGGGACCCATTCCGCCACAAAGTCTACCAGCACCTGTGACTTGATCGCCGTTCGGGGGAGAAAGTCAATGATGAATGGTGCGAGTTCGGCCACCCTCTTTTCGATGCGTCTAGAGGCCTCCCTGTTGCGGAGCATCTCTCTGAGGGGAAGAGGATGGCACTCGAATGGAGTGAGCGAGGAAGTAGTGTCACAGCTTATGGGATGCCATCAACAGCGCGTACGTGAGCTTCTCTAGTTCTGTGTACCGCGCTTTGGCACCTTGAAGCACTTCAGAAACATAGTAGACCGGGTGCTGGATTGTTTCTTCCTCTTTGGCCAGGACAGTGCTCACCGCTGCCGGGGTGGCTGCCAGATACAGCGACATGCTCTCCCCTTGTGCAGGCTCTGCAACAGCGGTGGTGAGGTGAGGTACTTCTTAAGGTCATCCAGGGCTTCCTTGGTTATCCACCATCCACTCAAAGTTGGTGGACCCCTGTAGAGCCTTGAAGAAAGGGAGGCCCTTTTCGACGGATCTGGAGACAAACCTACCCAGCGCCGCGAGGCGACCCGTGAGCTTCTGCACTTTCTTGATGTTCTCAAGTGGGCGCATGTCGAGCACAGCTTTGATTTTGAAGGGTTAGCCTCAATTCCCCTTCTTGACACGAGGAAGCCGAGCAGCTTCCGGGCTTGTACCCCGAACACGCATTTCTCAGGGTTGAGCTTCTTGCCGGCTTGACGGAGGTTGTCGAACATCTCTTGCAAGTCTGCCACGTGGGGCGGCACGATCATGTTCTTGATGACGATGTCATCAACATAGGCCTCATGTTGTGCTCGACCTGGCTGGAGAGGGCCTTGTGTACGAGTCGGGAGAAAGTAGCTCTAGCATTCTCCAAGCCAAATACCATCCGGTCAGAGCAAAATGCCCTGGAAGGCGTGAAGAAGCTGGCCTTTTCTTCATCTTCCCATGCCATCCACACTTGGTGACACCCTGAGTATGCATCGAGGAAGCTCATAAGTTTGCATCCTGAGGTGGCGTCGATGAGTTGGTTGATTCGTGGTAGCGAGAAGTTGTCCTTTGGGCATGTACGGTTGAGGTTGGTGTAGTCTACACATATGTGCCACTTGCCGTTGGCCTTCTCGACGAGGACAGGATTGGTGAGCCATTTTGGGTGCATAACCTCACATATGACTCTAGCCTTGTGGAGCTTGTCAACCTGCTCTCAGGCCGTGGCTTGACTCTCCATCGACATCTTTCGCAACTTCTGCTTGACAGGACGTGCGTCAAGGTTGACAAACAATTGTGCTCGATGATCTCCCGAGGAACGCCAGGGAGGTCCTCATGCTCCCATGCGAACATGTTGCCATTGGCCCGCAACATGTCCGAGGATGGCCTCCTCGTTGATCGGGTCAAGGTTGGCCCCGATGAGCACCGTTTGGTCAGATCTCCCTCTGAGAGTGGCATGGAACAAGTCTCGCCGTCTGGTTTAAGTTTTGGAACCCACCACCCTGATGTTAGCGGGTCGGGAGCCCCTTGCACTGCCTTGCCACATTCTGATTGGACGGTATGGACATACTCGAGGAGGCTAGGATCTTCATGCAGAGAAAGGTGTGGTGCGGAACCACACCGAATTTGTTCAACATGACCCGGCCAAGGATGACGTTGTATTGGTACGTGATGTCGATGACATCGAAGATGATGTTCTCCTTGCGGGTGCAACCCCTGGCTCTGAATTCCAACGGGAGCTCTTCCCAAGGGCCGGGACTAGATCGCCCCCGAAGCCAGAAGCGGTACCCCCGTCGGGGTGAGGCACATGCGGGGGATTCCCATCTCGGTGAGCGTAGACGCGAACAGGATGTCCACTGAGCTGCCTCTGTCAATGAAGACGCGACTCACTTCACAGTCGTTGATGACCACAGAGATGACGAGAGCGTCATGGTGGGGGAGGGTGACCCCGGCGGCGTCCTCAGGGCTGAAGATCACGGTAGCGTTGACCCATCGCGGGTAGCTCAGTGGGCAGAGAGGAGCCGATGTGGTTGACCTTGTCGGGTGTAAGCCCGACGCTGCCGCTTGGATGAGAAGGTGTGAGCGTTGCCTTCGGTTATGGCGTGGATGATTCATTGAGGCCGATGGCCTGCACTGGTGCGCCACCACGCGATGGTGGCAGCGACAGCTGTAAGGCAGGAGCCCCTTGCTCTCGAGCTTGTCCTGGCGGACCAACAAATCCCCTACCACCGGGATGCTTGGGTTGCCGGCGCTGCTGGGCCGACGATGACAAGATCGCATTCCACCGTGGAATGAGTGTTTAATTGGTTTACTTCACAAAATTGCCTTGCAGCCAGCCACTTCTAGCAATTTTGTGGTTGCTGCGCGCTAGCCTGGCTGCTGTTCTCGTGGCCATGGTGGTTACCAGCTCTTCCAGTCTTGGTTATCATGGTGTGGATAGTCTTGTCCTTCATTGGGCGTGCGGTCTTGTCCACTGCCTTGTCTCTGGTTCTGGCCTTGGTAGCATGGTTGTGGGGCAACAGGGGCCTAGCGCTCCTCCATGTGGTGTACCCCTCGTTGGCACTGCCGACGCCTGTCACGATTTTCAGTGTCGGGCACGAATTGTGCGGCTGAGGCCAAGGCTTCAGCCCTTCTCTGCTCTCCTCCCTCCTCAGCACATGAGTATTTGTCCATGATGTCATAGAGATCCTTAACTGTTCTTGGTTGCCTCCTGTCGAGCTTGGCTATCAGGTCCTCATCATGTATGGCGTCACATGCAACGTCGCACACGCTTTGATCGGTGATGTCATGGACTTGGCATTGGAGGTTGGAGAAGCGTTTGTGGAATGCCCGAATGGAATCGTCAGGGGCCTGCTTCAGGATGTTCAGATCCGAAGAGGTGACTTGTTTGTTTATGCTCTCCTAAAAGCGGTTGTGCATCTGCTCACGTAGGTGCTCCCTTGAGTACACCGAGCTAGGCGGCAATGTGAGGTATCACGTGCGCGCCACTCCGATGAGCATAAGTAGTAGACTTTTTTCCATCATAGCTTTGCGTCCTCCGGCAGTAGACATGGCAGCTTCGTACACACGAGTGTATTTTGTAGGGTCGATCTTGCCGTTGTACTTGGGAAGGTCCACCAGGCAGAACTTGCTTGGCCATGGGTTAGCCACAAGCCCCGAGCTGAGTGGACTAAGTGTGTCGGTGAGGTTGATGACCTCTGGTCGTGCTAGGCGAACTATGGGTGCGGAGGCTCGAGCAGGGATATAGGCGACAGGCGGGGCAGTCGGGTACATGTGTTACTTGCCCGGGCGTCGACCTGGGTCTCGCGCCCCCCGGTTGCTGGTGCTGGCCTCGGCATCATGGAGGACTGTGTATGCCGCCTGTTGATTTTGTTCGATCTCTTCATGGAGAGGTTCGGTGCATGCTTGCGCGTTTGCCAAGTTTTGGAGAAGCTCTTCAGCCGCTTGGTTGTGGCGTCAGATACTCTCTCGTGCTTCCGCTATGGCTTCTTCTTACGGTCGACGCACAATATCGGCTTCGGCCTGAGTGGCCGCAAGTTGTGCACGGAGCTCCATGATTTCTCGGGCTAGTGCCACTGCGTGGTGGGCCTCGACTTGGTTGCTTTAAGCTAGACATGGAGCTGCTCCGCTTGCTGGGTTACGTCCGCAGCATGTTGCCTTAATGCCTCTATCTCTTGCTCATCATGAGTCGAGGGCTCCTGAGGTCTCTAAACCGGTGGCCTGGACATCGGTGGAGGGATTGATGTCGTTGTTTGTTGCGTAAGTGGCCGCGCGCGTCGTCATCCAGGCCGCGGCCTATGGAGCGACAGTTGCAGTGCTTGAAATCGCATTGGCGATACTTGCGGCCTTTCTCTTGTTCCTCTTCTTTGCCTTTGCCCTGAGGCATGTCTTCCCGCTTAGTGAAGGAGTGCGCAGTGACAGATCTGAGTGCATGCACAGTGGAGCCGAGGCCACGCGTGGGCGTGTGGTGTTGAAGATGAGCACGCACGCGTGTCAGTGTTGAGGTTGGACACGTTGCGATCACCGGTTATGTCCTCGGACTTCTCCTTAATGGTGACTTAGGTGACACAGCTTCTTGCTCAAATTCCCACATATGACACCAACTGTCGTAGCTTCGAGACTAGGCAGTGTACTTCAGGCACCCTCGATCGGTTACGCCGACTCCCAAGGGTACAAGAGGAAAATGAGCAAGCGTAGTGCCCATCGAGGAGGAGCACGAAGGGCGACCAACGACGCGAAACGTGAAATACTCTAGCCGAGGGAAAATGAAAACTGTCGTGTCGAGGCAAAGTGAAAACTCTCGTATATATCTCTGAGTTTGCGGTTTTACAAATCAGAAAAAAGCTCCCCTTCTCTCTACCCCTGGGGTCCTATTTATAGGGGGTGGAGAGATGTGCGTGCTGAGATTATAATAATGCCCTTCGGGCAACAACACACCCTCAAGGGTATTTTGGTCTTTTACAAGGATTCTCAGGGAATATCCTAATACTCTAGTATCCTAGTACTCACTGCAACGACGACGTGTTGTCCTTGGCGACGGAGCGTGGCCTCAACGACCGTTGGGACGGAGCGTTGCCTCGACCTCCGTTAGGACGGGGCGTTTCCTCGATGTTCGCCGAGGTCGTTGTTTCGACATCATCGGTGATGCTAGCGGAGCTTGTTGACGACAGGCGAAACATATCAATTCAGGGAGGGGGATCTTGACGTTGTCAAGGAGAAGCCTGTCGGTTTGGGGTAGCGCGGGGACCCTTCCACCAACAACATCCTCAATTGCTTTCATTGCAAGGGTACTCTCAACCTGCAGATGCCTCCATTAACCCCGACGTTTACAAAAAACAGATTCTGGAGCCGTTGTGGTTTGTCACCACAATCGAAGAAATTAAGCCTACTTACAAGAGATGGAGCTAGCCAGAACAAAAATACAATTCCAGTCCTATGTTGGTGTCTCACTACTATCAGAGCCTTTCGTTCTGCTTTAAGATCTGTGCTTCTATTTTGCTCCACACACCCCCAATTCCATCTATTTCTCATTCTGTAGTCCCTCCGATTTTGCAAAATACACCCCACTTCTTTCTCATCTCATTTTCCAACCCATTTTCTCGTTCTCTCTCTCTCTCTCTGCCTCAATTTCTATGTATTTCAGTTGCATTTATTCTCAAACATTTCATATAAAAAATGTACTCCTTACAGCAAACATGTATTCTCAAACATATCACAAACCACAAATTTCATCATCAAAGAAAAATTACATACATTATTTTTTTCCTACCTCTCATGAACACATACAGTTCTTCCTTCTGTACCTTTCGTTTATCACACATACAGTTCTTATCCCTTCCTCTCTCATGAACATGAAACCAAAAAAAGATCAACAGATGGTCCAAATCTGGAGCATGAATCATGAACATTGAACAAGCGAACACCTTTCGGATCATACGTGCTGAAATTCTCGGAGCATGAACAAAAAAAGGATCAGAACATGAATATTTTTTCCATATGATAAATGAAATTCAGGTATGTACCAATTTCATGAATGAACCCTAAATTTTACCATTGGATCGGATCCAACACTAGGAGAACAAAGCCTTCCACCAAATTTTCCTTAGTGGAATAGGTCAAAAAAACCCTCCTGTTGTACCTTTCGTTCGCGCATGCAAGCTGATATTTCGAGTGATGATATCCTCGAGCTTTGGGCATGAACAAGTTCCTATATCATTGAACACAAATTAGTACACTTTATTGAAATAGCTAGACATTGAATCATTTAAAGCATATAGTCATACCGTCGAGGGCAACACATCTTTTCTTGACATTCTCTAACTCCGTTGAAGACTTTCGTGTCAATTCCTTGTACACACCCAAGTCACTCAACAAAGATTGTATTTCAGCTGATTTATGATCACGATCCTTCCTTATTTGTTGAAGTTCACCTTTAAGAGTATCAACCTCTTTTAACAGATCATTCTTTTGCTTTAAAGCTTCATTCTGCGAAGACTGCAAGGAGTAACAACACTAACTATCAGCACGTAATCTATGAATGCAGCAAGAAATATTAAGATACAGATATTCACACGAATTATAGCTTGCAGCTTCTAGACATATACATGATTTTCCTTTTAGATCAATCATTAATTATTTACAACATAATACCAAGTTTAACATTGGATGTTCTACAAGCTGAAACAAATAGCAATTCTAAGAATATTATGTATTATTTAAATAAAAATGAACGAACAAAAAAAAAGATGGAAAGATGAATAGGTCTGAAAACACCTTCAACTTTTCGTTAGCCGATACAAGTTGAACTTCGAGAGTTTTTATCCTCTTGCTTTGGGATGAACAAGTTATCCTCTTGTTGCATCTGCTTCGAGGTTGCAATTATACTGCTGAAAGCTTGTGTTGTCTTCTTGAAGCCTCTTATTTGTGTCGTGAAGAATTTTGATCTGAATGAGAGTTGAAACCAGACATGAAGAATGGTGAAAGAAAATGTAACCTTATTTATTATTTATTGAAAATATTGAAAAACAGTAATACCTGATCATTAAGACGTTTTTGTTCCAACTTAACTCCATTGAGTTCTTCTGAAAGCTCGTTTCTTGAAGATTCTACAACAATCCTTGCCTCCTTCTCGTCTCCATAAGACCGAAGGGAATCCTGCACATTACAGATTTGTGATTACAGAATGCTCCTCTATCTATAAGAGAGGAGTTAGCCAAATGCACAAGCCACCCACCATTTTCTCGGCTTCCACCTTCTTAAGGTTCTCCTCTAGAGAAGCATATTGTTTCTGAAGCTCCTCTTTTATTGCCATTGATTCTTCTATTTTACTTTCTAGGTGAGCCACTAGATGAAACCATACCAACTCAGTCAGTAGAATCAATAGCTGCAGAAGTTTGCACGATGTGAGATGAAAAAAGTGGTACCAATTTCAGATTGATGCTTCTCTGCAGCCTCTAGTAGACCATTGAGTTTCCCAATTTCAGCCAGGTTTGCATCTTCCCTCCCAAGTAGACATTTGATACAAGCTCGCAGCTTCTTAATGCATTTCAACATCTGCTCACTCTTTCCCTGTGGAAGCAAATGACGTAATTGCTGCTGAGAACACTGCCTAAGACCTTATAATCAAGAGGGCCTCTCCAGCCAATCCTATATATATATATATATATATATATATATATATATATATATATATATATATATATATAATCCCTAATCTACAGCTGAGAGCAGAATAACTATTCTGCGCGCCGGCCAACCGACCGAGCCAGCCAGCCAGCCCCCACCACGTCCCACCTTTTCACCACTGACCGTAAAACTATTCAGTAGATATAGTAAATCCATCGAACTATATTACTGTCGAACAGATCCCTCACAGTCACGTAACTTCACATGTAAAATACGGTAATTTTATGTCTTTCGAGTAGTAAAACAACATGTGTCAGCGTAAAACTCAGGACTATAGTAATTTTTGTATAAAGCATGTTGCAAAAATTATGATTATATGTACACGATATTACGATCTCGCGGCCATCATTTTACTGCATGTCTGATCGTTCTATACTAGAAAGGAAATATTTCTTCCATTTGTTCACAATCACTTGTGTAGCCCAGTTGGTTAGTAGAGAAGAGCAACGTGCGTGAGGTCCAGGGTTCAAATCCCGCCTCGTCCTTATTTTTTCAACTAAAACGGATTAGGGGAATATTTCTTCTATAATGGAAATATTTCTTCTGTTTATTCACAGTCATTTGCATAGTCTAGTTGGTTAGAAGAGAAAAATAAACGTGTATCAGGTCCACGGTTCGAATCTCCCCACCTCATTATTTATTATTCAATTATAAAACGGACTGCGCGTGACTTAGAATTTTTTTACTGTCGAGATGTGCGTGAGATAGTAAAGTTCTGTATAGGATGTCGTAAAATCTATCACAAAAGGTAGTAGAAAGATGCTAAACTCAGAAAGTTTTCACAGTCGAGATGCACGCGAGGCAGTAAAGTTGTGTATAAGATATCGTAAAATCTATCGCAAAATGTAGTAATTCTGAGTCACACTAAAATCTCAGCAGTAAAATCCCGTCCGAAAATTACTACTCGATAGACATAAAATTACTGTCCCGCGTGGCTGGCTCGGTCTGGCGCATTTCGGCCGGAGCGCAGAATAAGCTATTCTGCGCTCACGAGCAGATTAGCGCTGCCGTATATATATATATATATATATATATATATATATATATATATATATATATATATATTACATAAAAAATATTGTAAATGAGTCCATAGATTTTAACCTAACTTCATAATACCTTCATATTTGTCCATAAAAAGGAGTATGTCTAAAAAAATATACATACTACCTAAAAGATAGTATATATACTATCTAGGTTGTCTTATATACTCGCATACTACGGGTACATACTTCTCATTGCGCTAGATACTCTCTACAGTATGAGATACGACATATGGGGTAACTACCACTGCAGTAGAAAAAAGACTTATATATATATATATATATATATATATATATATCACAATCAAAGAAGGGGGCTTCAGAGTGTAAGGGACTTCTTTTTGGGTGAACACGTATTGATGAATTAAAGGTGCGAGAGCCAGACAATAATTGTTCCAAGTGTACAGGCTGCAAAGATCGCCATCGAGAATTAATGGTAGCTGCAGCGTTTGTAATACGTCCAACAAAAGCTATAAAACCAAAAAAGATGATCCATGAAGAAGAAAGGAAAACATGCATGGATGCGGATGGCATCCTTCATTGCTTTTGTTCCAAGTGATTCGACTGAACCTGATGTTTCTTGGACGGATCAGCTACCTCCCGGGTCGCCCCAAGGCGACTCCGGAGGCCCCCTAGCCTGCTGCTGAAAGCCTCCGCCTCCCCCTCTCTCTACCTCGCCGTCGTCAGAGGAAGGCGTTGAGCTGCGGATGGCGACGGCGGGGCTCTTCCCTGCAAAGTTTTAACTTTTTTTGGGACAAAAAATCATTTTGACTCGTGCATAGTGTGTCGAGAGTGATCATATATCACTCAACTATAAAACATATATTTCGGTCAATTTCGATCTTTTGCACAACTGGATCAAGCCTAATCATCCATGTCAGTCCTCTTAGCCTCTTACCACACTACATAATTAACTCCAAAACCCTAACATGCCCCATCCCGCTCCTTCCCCCGTGCCGCCCCCACCCTCACACCACGCTGCCACTCCCCGCCTCGTCAGCGCCACTCTGGCGCCCACGAGGCTAGTGACCTCCCCTCCCACCACTACCCCCGCCTCGACTGACGTGGTCGCCTGTGTCGGCGGCGGCACCCGCACAACCACCTCCTCTCCGCCCCTCCGTTGCCTTCTTGCCGCCGCCTCCTCCCTCCCTCTAAGCTGGGGGTGTTTGTGTGAACCCCAGACCGAAACTCGAACCCGACATGCGCTAGATAGGCGAAGGACGAACTCGCCGGAGATGAAGACCGCACGAACTGTGATGCACATCGAAAGGATAGTAACTTGACTGATTTCCTTAAAAATACTTGAGTGATGAACAATAATTCTGTTATTTCTTTTCCTAAACAGGGATTTGACACATGTACATCGATGTGTGGTAATTAAGTCTCCATCCCATCGTAGAGAAGCTCTAGATGGTTTTGGAAGCTAGTGTAGGCACCACTGACGAAATTAAAGCTGCAAAATAGCTGGAGATTGTTCCAAGCGTACAAACTGCAAAGTCTGAGCGATAAATGGTGGATGCAGCGTCTGCAATACGGGCAACAAAAGCTAGGAGAGACTAGAAAAGAAGAAGATCGAGAGAAGAAGGAAGCAAAAATGCCTCCATTAACCTGATGCCTCCATTAACCCCAATGTTTCCAGAAAACAGAGGCTGGAGACGTTGTGGTTCGTCACCATAATCGAAGAAACCCTACTTACAAGAGATGGAGCTTAGCTAGAATCACTTGCTTCGATTACCAGCTTGCGTGGCACACCAACGTATTGCGAATTTTCTTTTATCCTGTAAAGTAGTACTACTCCAGATTACTTTCACTTTATACTTTTATTTTGGCAAAGAAAAGACTTATTCCATCTGTACGTAAGGCCATGAATCATTTGGCTCTCGCATATATATAGGACAATTATGCGTGATACGACAGATATATAATGCATGATGCATGCAGAGATGTACGTACATAGCTCACACATATCTCGACTCGTCTCCTTCGACTGGCGCGCCAGAAAAAAATTGCATGCTCTTCCTTACTATTGTGTTTACGTGTTTATCTGCATGCTACGACAGATGCGGTCACCAATGTCGACGGCGGCGCCCACACAACCCACCTCCTCCTCTGCCCTTCTGTTGCCTTCTTGCTGCTGCTTCCTCCCCCCTCTAAGTTGGGAGTGCTCATGTGAACGCTAAACCCAAACTCTAACCCGACGGCGCTAGATAGGCAGAGGAAGAACTCGCTGGAGACGAAGACCGCACGAATTGTGATGCACATCCAAAGGAATGAAACTTGACTGATTTTCTAAAAAAAATAGTTGAGTGATGAATAGCTAGCAATTTTGTTATTTCTTTCCTAAATAGTAATTTGACACATGTACATCGATGTATGGTAGTTAAGTCTTCATCCCATCGTAGAGAAGCTCCGGACGGGTTTTGGAAGCTAGTGTAGGCACCACCGATGAAATTAAATCCGCTATAGAAAGTACGGGTTTGATGGGATCCAAATGATCTTAACAATCCATGTAATCAGATCGGATGTCTCACGAATTAAGTTGGACCCTACAAATTACCTCATAATTGTATATTTAAGAGAGAGTTAAGGGAGAGTTAATCCATACTTATACTATAAGAAGTACAAGTTTGACGGGATACAAATGATCTTAACCATCCATGTAATTAGATCCGATGGTCACGAATTAAGTTGGACCTCTGTAAATTACCTCATAATTGCATATTTAAGAGCGTTAATGGAGAGTTAATTCTCGCTTAAGGAAAAGTTAATCCTCTATTTTGGATAGTATACATTTGGTGCAATATATATTTGCAAAACGTGCATTGCACATGCCGAATTAATAGTAGCTTAAGAAGCCGGAGATTGTTCCATGCATACAAACTGCAAACTCTGAGTGATCAATGGTACGCGCAGCATCTGCAATACAGCCAATAAAAGCTAGGAGAGACAAGAAAAGCAGAAGATCGAAGAAGAAAAAGCAAAAACTGCATGCATGGTGTTGGGGAAGGGGCCCCCGCGCTAGCCCATTTTGAAGTTTTCCACAAACAAAGGGACCCTGCCCTCTGTTGATGTCCACATCCGCCGTCAATGACCACGCCGTCGCCATCAGGGGAAACCTCGATGTCCTTCACCATTCATCGAGGGAGACCTCGACGTCCGTCACCGTCCATCGAGGGCGGCCTTGATATCTGTCACCGTCAAGGACTATGCCGACGCCGTGGAGGGCAAACTCATCGTTCTTCACCATCAAGGACTACACCGACGCCGTCGAGGGCAACCTCGACTTCCTTCACTGTCAAGGACTACGCCGACGCCGTCGAGGGGTAGCCCCGACTCTCCTGGAGATTCCTCCAAAGATGCCTGGGAATATTCTTCAAAAGACCCTCTAAGGGCAAGGAAGTGACCATATTGCCCTTGTAAAGTCCCACCAAATGTGGTGGCAAAACTGTAATCTCACCTTTTCTCACTCCCTCCCCTATAAATAGGCCCCAAGTGTAGAGAAAAGGGAGAGCTCTCTTTGTAACCCTAATTCTACACTTCAATACAAAAGTAACTTTCAACTCATCATACACATAGTAAGTTTCACCTCATCGTACATGATGCGGGTTTCACCCCGTCGTACATGTCTCGTGCTTCACCTCGATGAACAACCCAAGTGTCATACATGCTCGTACTCCTCGAGCACCACCGATGATCGACGTAGCCGATCGAGGGTGCCTAAAGTACACTGCCTAGTCCCGTAGCTACGACAGTTGGCGCCGTCTGTGGGAAACAAACAAGAAGCCGGGTCACTTAATTCGCTGTCAAGGTGAAGCCCGGAGACAACGTTGAGAGCAACGTGCCCACATGCATGCCCATTTGTCTGTGCATCTGCGGCTCACCCGCGCGCCCACGGCTCTCCCGCGTGCCTGCTCGGCTGCTCACACCAAGCAGGAGGGTATGGCTCCCAAGACGAAGGCAAAAAGAGAGCTAAAGGAAAGACTGCAAGCTTGGCCGATGTCATCACGAGCACCGTCGCCACAGTCCCAGGGGCCATCATGGCTCAGGAAGCCCCTGGAAACAGCGCACGCGGTGATGAATGCGGTGAACAATGACACCGACCTTTCCACCGATTCCTAGGCCACCGGTTCAGAGAACTTGGAGGTGCTCACCCGCATCGAGAGGGAGATGGAGGAGTTGCGGCAACAAGCCCCAAGTGCGACTCAACGGGTGGAGGAGGCGGCCCACCTAGCGAAGAATCTCCGCATTCAGCTGGAGGTGGCCCAAGATGAGGGCATTCATGCATCCGCAACTGCCCGAGAAGCAGGAGACGTTCATGCACAAGTTGCCACGAATCGGGCTAGTGCCAACGTCGTTCGTCGCCCCCAAGAAGAAGCCGTGTTGCTGGCATGGGAGAACCTTCAATGAACAACCAAGCGGCTAAGGATCTCCTCCGCGGACTGGCTGAGGTGCACACGTGCGTCGACCCACTCCTAGCAGAGATCGAACAAAACTAAGATGAGGCATACGTGATCCTCCACGACGCTGGGATCGGCACAAGCGAGCAAGGCCCACAAGGCCCTGGGCAATGCTGGGGAAAGGGGCACGTGCATTCGACAGCCACACCCATCGCGTATGCCCCAGTTGCTGCACCTGTGCTCTGTCCCCCAAGGTAGGAGGTCATCGACCTCACTGATGCTCGCTGTCTGCTTAGCCCGGGCTCGTGGCACACCCATGGACAAACAAGTTCTGCGTCGCTGATCTTCCCAAGTACGGCAGCGACATCGACCCATGGAGTACACACGTGTATATGAAACTATGGTGTCCATGAGGTGAAGCGGTCATGGAAAAAAGCCTGTTACTCACGCTCACCGGAGTGGCGTGCACAAGATACCTTACATTGCCACCCATCTCAGTGTACTCGCGGGAAAACCTTTGTGAGTAGCTGCACAGTTGTTTCCAAGGATGCACCACCAAGCTAGTCACCTCCTCGGACTTGAACACCCTCAAGCAAGCCTCGAGTGAATCCATCCGAGCATTCCGTAAGCACTTCTCCGACCTCCATTGCCCAGTCCGCGACATCATTGAGCAGAGTGTGTGTGATGCCGCTTGATGGGCCGTATGCAATGAAGACCTAGCAGCCAAACTAGATAGGAGACAACTGAGGATGGTAAAAGAACTCTATGCCATCATGGACACATACTCCCATATCGAGGAAGGGAAAGAGCAAAGAAGGGCTAAGGCGTTAGCTTCCGCTGCCCAGCTCGAGCCTGGCGCAGAAAACCACGACATGCATCATCAACTCCCCTGGTGGTACAAATCATGGAAGGCTGAGAAGCCCCTGTCACTTCAATCCCGCATGCTTAAGGCCAGAAATGGGCACATGATGATGAACCCAGTCACGACTACCAAGACAGGGGGCGCAGCCACAACCATGATCACGAGGGAAACCACTGTGAAGGCCACGGCGATTGCAGACCTAGCGCGAGCGCCCGCAAGGCAAGTGAAGTCCACCGGGTGAGTACCCACTCTACTGCTAAGTGTGACCTCATCATCACCGCCCAGCAGCGTAGGCAATGCCAACGCCCTGATGCCAGGGGAGGGACAGGTCAGCAAGGCCAACCTCGGGAGCAGGGGCTCCCACGTTATAGCTGCCGCCATCACTGCCACGCAGCGGCGCACCCGTGCAAGCCATCACCCCAACAAATCATCCACGCCATCACCGAGGGCAACACCCACACGTTCCCCTCCAAGTGACTATGTCGTGGCTACACCTGCCAGATCAACCACATAGGTTCCTCCTTGCCCACCGTGCTATCCTCGTGGATCAACGCCACTGTGACCTTTGGCCCCCGAGGATGCCACCGGTGTCACCCTCCCCCATCACGATGCCCTCGTCATCTCAGCAGTCATCAATGATTGTGAGGTACGATGTGTCTTCACTGACGAGGGCAGCTCGGCGGATATCCCTGTTCACGTCCACGCTCGCTGAGATGGGGATACACTACGTGTGTCTCGCCCTCTGTCGGAGTCCTCTTCTCAGCTTCGGGGGCGAGCCAATCCTGGAGCTAGGAAAGATTGAGCTCTCGGTGGAGTTCAAAGCCAAGGATTGTGTCCTCAGATCTTCGACGTTGTCGACATCCCCTACCAATACAACGTCCTCCTCTGTCAGGTCACGCTAAACAAGTTTGGCTCTATCCCACACCACGCCTTCCTCTGTGTCAAGATCCCAGCTCCACGGGAGTCATCACCATACGAGGCAACCAGGACCTGTCCCACAAAATCGATAGCACATCCAAGTGACGATATGTATGTCCACACCGTGCAACCAAAAGGTACTGAGGCAGCGAAAGGGGCTCCCAACCCACCCACGTCAGGATGGTGGATGCCAAAACCTAAACCTGACGGTGAGACACGTGTCGTGCTACTCACGGAGGGCGACCCGACCAAGACGATGCTAATTAGGACCAACCTTGATCCGGTCGATGAGGAGGCCATCCTCGGCACCCTTCGAGCCAATGGAGATATCTTTGCATGGGAGCACAAGGATCTCCCTGGCGTCCCCCGGGACATCATTGAGCACAAGTTGTCCGTGAGGCCCGACGCGCATCCCGTCAAGTAGAAGTTATGAAAAATGTCGGTGGAACACCAGGCGGCGTGATGAGGACATGACCGCCAAGGATACAACCACTGCTACCTCTACTTCCACTACGTCCCCTGCTCAAACTATAAAGAACAAAAGAAGGTTCATCAAGATCTTCAGGAGCCGGAGAGGATTCAAGATCAAGCTCTCGGGAGGAGGTGGGACGAAAAGCAAAGACTTTAGAACATTGAAGCCTCCATGGTGATGTGATGAAGATGACCAGAGAAGCCTGGAGATTCAATGAAGCTTCGGTCAAGAATAAGAAGAATAAAGAATTCTAGAGTCTCCATCCGGATGAGGGTTCGAATTCTAGTCGATTACGGTATTCGTGGAATGATGATTACTGGGGGGTAGGGACCTCTAGGGCCCAAGTGCCAGGGATTCTGACAGCAGGGGACAGCCGTTTTTATACAGGTTCGGGCCTCCCTCAGGATAATAACCCTACGTCCTGTTGCTATATATTGATGGAGAACACGCTTTACAATGGGGTGTGTATGTTAGTGGCTACCCTAGGCCTAATCGTAGACTAATCTATGCTAAACCGCCGGGCTCGACTCCTTCGAGGCAGCGGGTCTTCTAGGGCTTCGCCTCCTGAGATCCTATGCTGCTTGTGCTGCGACTAGATTGACTGTTGGATCTGGGGGACTTGACCCTCCTCCCCTACGGGATTGCTGATCCTTATATAGGGGGTTCCCAGGGTCGTACTGGACGTGGACTTACGCTCGAGTAAGACTCTGGCCTCCTTAAACGTCGGGATTGACTTCCTAGTTTAAGGGGAGTCTTCCCTTCCTGAGAGGGTTTACCTTGTCGTCCAGGGATCCTTACCGGGTACGCTGTACCTTCCTAAAGTCCCGGGATTCTGTATACGGATACCAATATGCGGAAAACCATACTATTCATCATCAGTACTATTTTGAATAAAGGAGGAAAAGACAACACGGTCCCGAAAGGCCACGGGCAATGGAGGCCCGTGGAACCTAGATGATTTGGTGGGGCGGCTGGCCAGCCGCCTGGGCCAACAGTCCCGCCCCTGTAGGACTCTGATCCACGAGTCCTTCGGCTGAGGGTTTCCCCATGTCATCCTCCATCTATAAATATCCTTGGCTGCCTCTGTAATCATCGGGTTTTGTATAGTTAAGAGTTTAGCCACGTTGCAAATTTTATGTATCTTCATTTGTGTCCAACTTTTTAGAACCCCAACTTATCGAGTTCTTCATATATATTTGCAATTTTAGATTGCTTTATGATTGATTCTTGCTTGTTCTTCGATTGCTCGCAGGGATTAAGAATCTCATGCTCAGGTTGACCGTGCTTCTGGCATCATCAATAACCTCTCGGGGTTGGTCTAGTGATTGCTAAGGCGCATTGTCATCGCACGGTGTAGTCGGATCGCCAAGGTCGAATCCACCAAATTGTAGTTATTGTTCTCATCGAAAGATCAAGACGCCCACGGTTCCATCAAGTAGTATCAGAGTCTCAGTTGATCGGTGAGAAATTTTTCTTTTGTTAGTAGTAGATGTGTTAGTCCTAGCGTCCAAGAAAAATGCCACGATTTTTTGTTAGGGTGAGTACAATCTGTCCAAACCAATTCGTGCCATGAATTGTTCATCGTAGTGTTTGCATCTTTGAATTTTTGCTACATTAATCGTGTCCGTTGCTGGTCTAGATCGGTTCATGTCGAATTTTTTTCTACTAGATCATACCTCGTTTTGTTGTTATCTGATCTTGTGCGCAGAAAAATAAAAAAATAGGCTGACGCGGCAGGATCCTTGCTGCCGCAACAAGCCTCCTCGCCACAATTTTCATCCGCCGCACCATCTACTTGCCGCTGCTGCAGCATAAAATCGCTGCCACGGCAATGTCCACGCATACGCACCACCCACCTTTCCTGCACCTTGCCGCGCGCCGCTTGTTTGCCGCGCCGCTGCTAAATTTCGCCGACGTGCTTCCTGTTTGCTTGCACCGTCACCTCCCTGGTTGAGCTGCTTGCATCTCCGCTCGGCTCCCATAGTAGATCGGTTCCATCCTTGGTTCAGATCAGGAACAAGAACAAAATAGTAAAGAAAGGGGTCGGACAGGGAAGGTTTTTGCTTTCAACTTGGAGTACAAGTTCTTTTCGGTTGCCTTCTATAAATCTGTTCGGTTCCCTTCTAATCTTTGGTTGCAGATCGCTTTGGCCAACCAAAGGGGCTCTCCCACGAGCTTAAGAAGACCTGAGTCGAATTTCCCACGCTTGGTTTCGGATACAAACTCCTTTTTGACTCGGATTTAAAATTCAAACCGAATTCAAGCTTGTTTCGGATTCATTTTTCAAAAGTTCCCAGAAAATTCTAAAAATATCCTGTAAAATCGGGCACCATCTCAGGAGTCGACTATAAAAAATTCAACAAATTTGGCCAAGCTGTTTGGGAGATATCGCCGAAAAACCGAAGAGCCTAAATCCTATTTTCCTGCCGTGGCAAGAAAACTGCTGCTGCGGCAGGATCCTGAAAATTGCTACTGTTATATTTTTACTCTGTTTGGAATTTTTCTGAGGTTCCGAAAATACAAAAAATTATAAAAAGAATAAGAAGCCACATAGAAGGCCACTGATAAAAAAACCTCAGAAAAATTCTTGCATTGCATTGCTTCTTTAGCTTGTGATCTTTTGACACCGTTGTTCCAGTATTTAAGTTAAATTTTGCTCGCTCTAATCTAAGTCCAACAACTAGGACTAGTATTATTAAGCATATTTTCAACTTTGCATTGCTACTTTTATCACTTGCTTTGCTACTTTTATCACTTGCTTATTCCTTGCTACTCATAAATCACTCCGAGCTCCACTTTAATATACCGTGTAGATTTTTGATCACTTGGCAATCATGTGTACAATTCTTTGGAGGTATTTGACACCTTTGGTTGCCGGTCATCACTTGCTACATGGTAAGAGCTTGTAAGAATTTTTGATAAATCTTGAGGGTTGAGTGACTTGTCACCACATCCTAGTAGTTGATAAGAACATTATACTTATGATTTTGTTTCCTGCTTTCTACTAACCATGACAGGAGCCAGAGTTCGTAAATCTTGGGCTTCCACCATTGTGGAGATAAAAGAGCCATACATTGAGACGAGCACCCCTTCCCCAGCACCACGGAAAGTATGACAACCGCCACGAAAGGTACCACAACGTGAAAGGTTCAATGATTCTATTTCAGTTTCTATGCCAATATTTGATGGTGGGGACGAGCCTCTTTGCTATCTCAATTGAGAATTAGAAGTTAATGAAATATTTGCTAGCCGTGTGTTTCGTGAGCATAGGAAAGTATGGGCTGATGTTAGTACATTCGCTAATTTGGCTTCTATTTGGTGTGGGATGAATATTACTGGTTATATCCTGATTATATACCTGCTACTTGAGATGATTTAAAACTTGCTATGAGGTGCAAATTTGTCCCAAAACACTATACACGTAACATGCATAAAAATTGCAACATTAATAACAGGGCAGTACCACCGTGAAGGAATATTATAATGATTTTCAAGATATTTGGTTTGGTTGTGAAATAGAAGAATGTGAAGAAGTTACCATGAACATATTTTGGAAAATTTTGAATCGTGATATTCAGGATCTACAGTGCATAATGAAACTCTTCTATCGAACTTTTGTTTCATCTTGCTTGTAAAGCTGAATAGGAAAACAAGAGATGATTACATGAGGCGAACAAGTGCACGGTACGATTCCCCACGACAAGAGTTGCTTCAGTTACTTCTCTGAGTGTTATCCCTTCTATGGCTATCAAACCCATTGCTGAGAGAGTTACACCACTTCGAGCTTGTGACCCCTCACCCCTGACAGTACCTACATTATCTGAGTTGGACCTACAAGGTAGTAACACGGTACTGATCCTATCACTCCACATGATATTGATATATGTCCCACTAAGTTAAATGTTTCATGTGATGAGTCAAATGATCATCAGCTATTTTGATCACACTACCTATTATAGAGAATTGTGTTACTGAATTGAGTTTGTCGCGCGATCAAACAAATGAAATACCTGCTGACTTTAGTACACCATGTGCTACAATTGTTTTGCCTACTGATTTGGGTGCACAAAGTATTGATATAGATGATATAAATTCTGAATTCATGATTTGGACGTGCCTAGATATGTAATCTGTTTTGGGCTCTCCAAATTATGAAGCAAATGATATACTTGCTAAATTGTGTGCACCCCTTGTTGAAATAATTTTGCCTATTGATTTGGGTGCACAATGTGATGAAATAAATGATTTGAATTATGTATTTCAGATTTGGGTGTTCCTAATGATCCTCTAGCTGATTTTCCTACTATTTTAGACACCCAAATAGTGATATTGCATCTACTGATTTGGTTGCTTCACATGCTGAAAATGATTGCTATGTTAATTTAGAAGCGCCAAAAATTGAGCTATGTGAATTGAATGTTTCTGAGATAGGTTGTGATGAGTTAGTAGTGCCTGAAAAAGAGCTTGATGCCATTGCCTCTAATTTAGTGTGCTATGTTAAACTTGACAACCCTATGCAATTGTCACATGCTCTAGTAAAAGTCTCTGAACTTGTGGGTTTACCTTCGTGAAATTCCATCTACACTCCATGCTATAGAGTTAATATGATTGGAGAATTTAGTGTAGATTGTGGAATTTTGGTGCATCTCTTTTGCATAACCTGGGGAAATTGTTAATAAACTTACACGTTCTGATGGTGACAACTTGCACTTGTTCATCTCGTCAACTTTGCAATGTGAGCATTTGATTCAAAGAATTATGTTGCATTCTGTAGCAAATATTTGTGTTTCTCCACATCCGGAATTTTCAGTATGCTAGTGTTAATCTTTTCACTTCTTTGAATGTGCATTCTCTTAATTGTCATCGGCAAATTTTTTAGCAATACAATGATGGTTATTCATTAGAAAGCTTCACTTATACTTGCAAATCTAGTTGCAATAGTTGTTTTTTGAGATTATATGCCATGCTCCATTTTGGAATTGATAATCCTTTGCATATTTATCTCATAAGATATTATACTTGCTGCGGTTTATTGTGCAACAATGGAGAGGAATAAAAATAGATGATAGATACATATATGATGCATACACTTTTTTTTGCTCTTTGATGGTTTTCAGATTATGCAA
>JAGXJF010004594.1:0-29312 GCA_019208055.1 Stipa capillata
CCATCATTTTGTCTCTGTCAGCAAGTGTAATCTGAACCTCAGGAATGAGGGGACTGGTCATAGAAAACTCACAGATCTGTGGTGGTTTGTAACCATATAAAGCTTCAAAGGGTGTAACCTTGAGAGAAGTATGATATGAAGTATTATACCACCACTCTGCCATGGGCAACCATTTCATCCAAGTTTTGGGTTCCTGAAATACCATGCAGCGTAGGTAGGATTCGAGGCATTGATTGACCCTTTTGGTTTGGCCGTCCGTTTGGGGATGATAAGAAGTACTAAACCGCAAGTCAACTTTCAAACATTTGAACAATTCCTGATAAAGTTTGCTAGTAAAGATGCGATCTCTATCAGAAATGATGACTGATGGCAAACCATGGAGTTTGAATATGTTATCCATAAATGCTTGCACCACTGTAGCAACTGTATAAGGATGAGACAAAGGAAGGAAGTGTGCATACTTTGTCAGTCGATCAACAACCACTAAAATGATCTCTTTGCCTTGAGATTTAGGTAAAGCCTCGATGAAGTCCATGGAGGTGTGAGCCCAAGCCAGTTCTGGAATAGGTAGTGGGTCTAGTAACCCAGGAGGGTGAACATGCTCTGCTTTACTGATTTGACATGTAGGGCAATTGGAGACAAACTGCTCTGTATCCCGCTTCATCTTTGGCCAGTAAAACACTTTCTTGAGCCTATGATAAGTGGCTCGAATTCCAGAATGACCACCCACAGCTGAAGTATGGAAAGTGCTAAGAAGAGTAGACCTGAAATTAGTGGAAGCCCCCACATAAATTCTATTGCAGTATTTAATAATCCCAGCATGGAGTGTGAATTTTGGGTCTGGAGTCACATCACCAGCAATTTTCTGGAGAAGCATAGTGCTGTCAGGATCTTGAAGATAGCTGTTGTGTACATCAGTCAACCACTCTGGAGTGACCATAGTCATAGGGTGGCAAGTGTGAGAATCTTCAGTGTCTCTTCTAGAGAGGGCATCTGCCACTAGGTTCTCCTTACCCTTTTTGTATTCAATAGTGTAATCAAATTCCAAGAGTTTGAGAAGAAGTTTATGTTGTATCCCCTCTGTTAGTCTCTGTGTAGCCATGTGTTTGAGACTTTGCTAGTCAGTTTTAATTATGAGTGGATTACCCAAGAGGTAATGCCTCCACTTCTTAAGAGCCTCCAAAATAGCTAATGCCTCCTTCTCATAAACAGACTGACTTGCTGCTTTGGAGCCAAGACTCTTACTCATAAAAGCTAAAGGTTGGCCTGATTGCATCAAAACAGCCCCAATACCACTACCACAAGCATCTGCCTCAATGGTAAAACTTTTGCTAAAGTCAGGTAGGCCAAGAACAGGGCAAGTGGTCATAATGTTCTTAAGTTGATTAAAGGCTGCAGACTGTGGAGCACCCCAAGAAAAAGCATTGAGCTTTAACACATCATGAAGGGGTCTGCAAAGTTTTCCATAATCCTTAACAAATCTTCTATAATAGCCTGTTAACCCTAAGAACCCCCTGAGTTTAGATACACACTTGGGCTCAGGCCACTTAAGGATATCAGCAATCTTTTGTGGATCAGTAGCCACTCCTGTAGCAGAAATTAGGTGCCCCAAATAGGCTACTTGAGATGTGGCAAAAGTACATTTGCTCATCTTGGCAGTGAGGTGGTGACTCCTGAGAGTTTCTAGGGCTAACTGAAGATGATGGACATGGTCGGGGAGATTCTTGCTGTAAATGAGGATATCATCGAAGAACACTAGAATGAACTTCCGAAGATAAGGCCCAAAGATAGTGTTCATCAAGTTCTGGAAAGTAGCAGGTGCATTTGTAAGCCCAAAAGGCATAACAGTATACTCATAATGTCCTAAATGTGTCTTGAAAGCAGTCTTCGGTATGTCAGGAGTGGCCATGTGAATTTGATGATATCCAGACCTTAAGTCCAATTTACTGAAAATCTGAGAACCATGCAGTTCATCTAGCAAATCCTCAAAAACTGGCATGGGGTATTTATTTTTTATAGTAATAGTGTTCAACTGCCTATAGTCAACACAAAGTCGCCAACTGCCATCCTTCTTCCTCACCATGACTGCAGGAGAAGAGTATGGACTGATGCTTGGTTTAATTTCCTCATTCTGCAGCAATTTAGTGATGATATCCTCCATAGCATTTTTCTGATAATGGGGAACTCTATATGGCCTTAGGTTTGGTGGAGTGGCTCCTGCTTTAAGGGTGATTGTGTGATCACAATCCCTGTGGGGCGGAAGACCAGAGGGTTCTGTGAACACATCTGCATACTGATCCAGGAGTGATTGAATTTCCTCAGGAATAGATTGATCAGGAATATGATCCTCTGGAATAAGTAATTCCACTTGCAGTAAATACCCCAAAATGCCTTTATGCATCAGTTTGAATAGCTGATTAGAGGAAATAAGACAATTAGCGGCAGGACTGGTGTGATCTTGAAGAAGAATGGGATTGCCATGCTTAGTAACAGTAAGAGTCCTTAGTTTGAGATCCAAACAAATGGGACTATGATGGTATATCCAGTCAGCTCCTAATATAATTTCATAGCTCTTTAATTGCAGCACCTTGAAGGATGAAGAGAATTTGTGGCCTTGAATGTGATAAACACAATCTGGTACAAAAGTATCAGAAACAAGCTGCCCTCCCCCAGCTACCCTGACTGTCTGAGCAGGACATGATCGCTGTATACATGCACATTTTAAAGCAAAGGTAGAATTAATAAAGGTGGCTGAAGACCCACTGTCCACCAGTGCAACAGCCCTTTTCCCAGCAATAAGTACCAGCAAAGAAAAAGTAGCAGGTCCAGAAGTTCCAGAGATGGCATGATCAGAGATTTGCATAAGTTGAGGCTCAGTTGCGTCCTTCTCAGGAGTGTTAGGGGCTGTGTGGAATAGTTGGTCTGGTTGCTGTAATTCTTCAGGCAGTGCAGGCTGGTTACAGTCCTCCTCTTCAACTTCCTGTAGAATGTGAATGGTGTTCCCAATCTTACATCGATGCTGTCTTGTCCAAGGCTCGCGACAATACCAACAAGGTTTGGGGACGGGCTAATGACCAGCCCTATCGGGAGGTGGTGTGGAATGGGAAGGGAAGGTGGTCTGTGGTGAGGTGGGGCAGGTAGCTGCCGTGGTCTATAACTAGGAACAACCCTGGCATAACGCGAAGCCGATGCTTTCTCATACACCTTCGAGTACCAATAAGCCTCGATGATGCCCTGAGGTCGCTGTCCACATACATCATGTTTAATATCTGCCCTGAGACCACCAATGAAACAGCTTAGAAGGAAGTTCTCTTGTAAGAAAGGATGATCACGCTTGACTAGTGCAACACACTCCTCAAAGTTATCGATGTAATGAGCGACAGTGCCAGTTTGTCTAATGTTCTTCAACTGCTCAACAGCCTCATGCACATTTGCTTCGGTGAATCGATCGGCAAGTAATTGGCAAAACTGCTGCCAGGTGACCATCTGCCACGGAACACATATGTTCTTGAGCCATGTGGAGGCATGTCCCTGGAAGTGACCAGTGGCCAAATTGACCCATTGGTCGTAAGGAGTGCCGGACATCTCATAAAATTTTTCGCAAGCGATCAGCCAACCAATAGGATCGTCTCCAGAAAAGAGAGGTATCTCCAGACGAGGCCCTTTAATCACTGCCTCAGCGTAATAGGAAGGACCTCCCAACTGTGTAGCATGCTGGTTCCTCTGAGCATCATACAAATGAACTGCTGATTGGTACACTATTGGTGCAATGGAACCAGTAGGAGTGGTGTTAATAAACTGTCCAGTGATGGGATTGTAGGCCTGAGGTGGGACAAATTGAGGGGCATGAACTGGAGAAAAGTACCCAGTATTTCCCTGATATTGCACTGCAGGAGAAGAAACAGGCTCACGTTGGTACCCTGATTGGTGTTGGCCTACAGTAACTGTGGAAGCAATATGCTGGGACAACCTGAATTGTGAGGTACTTGGTGGTGGCTGTGAGAATTTCTCATGAGTAGTAGTGACATTAGTACTCTCAGTATAGACAGGAGCAAAAGAGATGGGGTGTGGTATTGCTGCAGGAACAGGCACACTACCAGGAAGAATTGAAGAATGAGGAACAGACCCAGACGCAGTGTGCAGATTCATTGATGGCAAAGGACTTGTAACACCACAGGTAGGAAATCCACTGGAAATAGCATCAGGAACAATTGGTGTGACTTGGGGTTTGTGATCCTTACCACTGGAAGAAGAGAATGGTGCTGGAGATGCAGGGGTAGTGTTTGCCAAAATCAGATCCAAGGTGGCCTGCATAGAGGACTGCATCGCGTTTAGATTTACCTCCACATGAGGCATGGTGACCATTTCCTCCTTCAGAACTTGCACTTCAGCCTTAAGGAGTGAGAGATCGGCCAGATTGGAGCGAATATCTTGGATCTCTGCCTCAAGCCTGTCTACCGCCGCCTGTGCCTTGGTCCGAGTATTCTCCGCCATCGCCGAAATCAAGAACAGTGCGAAATCGACCAGTACGAGTCCGTCCAGTTACTCTTGATTCAGCCCCCTCTCCAAGAGAACACGAGGATGGATCTTCCCTTGGTCCCGATCTGTACCCGAATAGGTGCCGCCGCCACGAATTGTGAGTAGTTGGCGGGATTTTACGAGAGATCTCAACCACGCAAGCTCCGAATCCGAGTCGCCGCCGCAAGATCAAAAGCTCTGATACCTTTGTAAGGGTCAAATCGAGTTCAGAAGCTACGATCGGACGCTTACTTAGGAATTTGGGGATAGCAGTAGAGAAGAAGCAACAATCCTAAGCTGTACTAAGTAATTTGGTAATTTGCTTCCTGAATTTCATTAAAGGCAACGGGATATAAGTACCGTGCGAGTTGCTTACAGGTAAAAGTAAAGACGGTTAAACGGTACATAGCCAGCTAAGTTACTGCCTGCCTCAAAGCCATTGGATAACTGAATCCAGTGTCTCCCCTAGTGTGCTCTTCTTCAGATACGAGCAGGTCCTGACAGCGGAGGACGGGCTCGGGAACGGGCTCGGGAGGGGGAGGGGCTCGGGAGGAGGAGGATGGGCGGCGGCGGAGGACGGGCACGGGAGGAGGAGAACAGGCGGCGGTGGAGGATGGGCCGGGCGGTGAGATCCGGGCGAGAGGAGGACGGGCGCCGGAACCCTAGGCTCGAGCTCGAGTTCTCCCCTGTGAGGCGGCTCGGGGGGAGGAAGGAGATGTGGAAAGGCCAAATCTGTGAGGGTTTTTTTTGTTTAAATACCCTGTGGCATTTTGTTGTAAATACTCAGAAATTGTCAGGGCAACTTGGTAATTAGGATTGCGGGAAGCTGGGGGGAGCTGCTTGAAGAGCGCTTTTGGTTTGGTAGTGTAATTTTTACAATTGCTTTTCAGAAGCACTTCTTAAAAGTTAGGTGTTGGCCTCTTCTTTTTGGCTTCTAAGCCAGCTTATGGCTCTAGGAAGCTATAAGCAAAAAAGAAGAGAAATTAGTTAAAATAAGCCTCTCAAAAATTGCATTGGTGGGAGGAAGCTGCGAAATAAGGGCTTCCTGAACTTATGGTGTTGGAGAATTTGAAACTACCCTTCAACATTGTGAGGAAATTACTGGACTCTGCCACCCGGCCCTATCCCCTCACTCCTCACCCCTCAGGCCCCCCGTCCCGCACATCTCCTCCCCGAGAAGCCCCCACCCGCCGCCAACCGACAACGCTCAGCCTCCGCCGCCGTCCACCGCCGTTCTCTTCCCCTGCCCTCGCTCTCGGCCCCACTATCCTCTTCCACCGCCGCCCGTCCCTGCCGCAAGCCGCCCCTGCCGCAACCTCCCGCGCCGGCGCAACCTCCAGCCATCGCCGCAACGGACCGCCACCGCAGCTAGCGCCCCCGGCCTCCTCCTCCCTCCCACATCTCCCTCTTGTATCTCCCTGTACGGCAGCGCCAGCCTAGATCCGGAGCTCCGTCGTCGCCGCCAGCCTTCGTCATCATCGCCAGCCTCCACCGGTCGTCCAGCCGGAGCCCTGTGCTCCACCTTCCGGCCTGCCACCGTCCTCCCTTCCACAGGCACATTCATCCACCGGTCTTCGGTGGTTGAGGTAATTTTTTTAAAAAAATTCTGTAATGTATGAATACCAATTGCATGCTGTGATTATTAGAGTTTTTTCTAGATTTGTTGATGCACACCAGCAAGAGATGCATTGCAGAAACGATGAGATGCCAATAGTTGATGCTCAAAGCTTGTGCTTTTAGAATAATCTTGTATGCAATGTTGTATAAAATAAGAATAATGTTGTATGCAATGTTGTATAATTATTACCATGATGTGTATGCACAATGGGATATGCAATTGTATGTATATGATATCGGTAGGATTTTTAGAATAAAGATAATCATGTTGAGAAGTTAATTGTTCCATCCAATCTAGCTGTTTTGGCATAAAGATAAACACATTGTTCCATCCAATTTTTAGAAGTTGATTGATATGTGTATGATCTAGGAAAATTTTGAATGGAGTATCCTTGTGTGTACTGTCAAATGGTTTCTTGGAATTCCATGAAATGATCAAATGGAATGCTTTTGACTAGTGTGTTAGTAATTGCAATGAATTCTAGAATAAGGAGGATTTGGACATCAATGTTAGTTCAATGCTTTTGTTGGCAATAAATTATTATTTGACGAGTGACCCTTCAAAACTATTATAATTTAACACGTTTTATATTTGAAATTTATTTTCTTCATCAATTATGCGCTAAAACGGTTCAAAAGAATGATATTAACCATTAAACAGAGCATAAACAATAATAGGGGTATTACAGATATTACACCGTTTAACACAGGAAATAAGCTCACACGTTAGAAGCTGAAAAGAAGGGAATTAGAGCTTATCAGAGCTTCCTCCCACCGAAGCTTCTGTGGACAGTTAAGCCCAAGCCGGCTTATGCACAAGCCTAAGCCGAAAAGAAGGGGACCTGAGACTAGAAGCACTGTAAGTACAAGCAAAAGCTCAAACAAACTAGGCTTTAGTGGGTATTTGGTTGGACTTGCTGCAGCCCAACCAAACGGCCAGTTTTTCAGCAGCTTTTGCCAACGGTAGCTATGGGTTTTGCAGTACAAATTCAGCTGTTTGGAAAAGCTATCTTCTACTAGCTTTTTACAATGTGTTGAAGCTTCAATGCTTATTTTCCAAAATGTTGTAGATGGTTTGGATCTACCAAAAGCCATATGTTCACTTTTTCACGGCCACAATAGTTTTTCCAGACAACCAGCCAACAACAGCTTTGTCAACAGCCACCGCCCAACCAAACAGGCCCTTAAACTCGGTAACGTAAATATAAGTCTTGGTTTTACCTTGCCTACTATGTGGAGCTTTTCCTGGCAGTGTGAGGTTTCGTCGCCACCAGTGGACATGGTAGCTAGGACGGGGCCGGTGGAGGAGACGACTAATAGTGAGGTTGCCGGAGGCGTTGCGGTAACAATACTATTTGCATGTGATGGGAAAGAAATGGGATTAATCGATTCGGCTAGGGCCTTACTTGGTTGAGGGGCGTTATGGTCATTCCAAGTATGGTCAAAGATGAAAGCTGGCAATTTTTCTTTTGAGAGGAGCAATAAAGCACAAATCTTTGGGTAGCTTGACTGTAAGCGGGCAACTAATTAATTACAAGTATTGTGGTAGGTTATGATAATCTAGTTTGGTTGAACTGTTATTACATGTTTTATCGTTCGGTTATCTGTTTTTAGTATAATTAGGAGAAAAGGAGTTCTACCCGAATAACAGAAAAACAGAAGAGATATATTCATCCTTGTGGCAATTGTAATGTTTTATTTTATATATAGGATATAGTTATATTATAATTTAATTTGTTAAATAGAACACTGACATTTGCATAGCTACTTTTACACAATAATTTTTAAAATAAGTTTGGCACATCAAAGATAAATGATTGTATTTTTTTGAGAAATTTAACCGGAGCACTACCTTTTTATTAAAAGAAATACATGTATGATCTATTTTCCCTACTATACATGTTAGAGTATCTGGTTGTTATAGTAGAATATGATTTGTTAGGATTGACTATTTTCTGGGTATGATTATTCGGTCTAATCTCTAAGAGAACATCTTGTACTTCAAACTACTATGTACTCTATATAAACGTCATAATAATAGTGCTATTCACTCTAGATTTAAATTTGATACTGTTTATAATTGGGTCTATCTTTTTATTTCTCGATTGTAGATTAGATTTGGATTTTAAATTTTATAATAAGATAGATGCATGTTATTTCTATATATCTATACTATCACTACTGCAGAAATGATTTGTCCAGACGGTTCGGAACTCCCAGGTGGGACGGTTTTCTGAACCGTCTAGCCCTAACAGTCTGTACAAATCAGATAAGCGGGACGGTTTTTGAGCCGTCTGTACAAATCGATTTGTACAGACGGTTCCAAACTAGAACCGTCTGCACAAATCGATTTGTACACGCGCCAGGAGCCTCGTCCTTCAGCCGCGTCTCATCCGGCCGTCCGCGTGTCCCATCCAACCGCTAGGAATAAATTGCGCAATATGCTTCCAGCGGGATTCGAACCCGCGACCTCGCGTTGCTCAAGCAGTGACGTTGCCAGCTGACCTAGACGGACTTCGCGACACATATGGGAGGGCTTTATTTTTAACTTATCCCTACGACCAAGCGGGACGCCCCTAGTCCAGACGGTTCTAAGCTTGGAACCGTCTGTACAAATAGCACAGACGGTTCCAAACTGAGAACCGTCTGGACTATTAGATTAACACTATGTGTTTCAGACTCCAAAAATTCAAAGTCCTCAGATTGGGCTCAAACTCTGCCGTTTGGGAGATATATATGTGCTGATCTTGCCCCCAAAATTTCAGCCCTTTTCGTGCACCCAAACTCCGTGTAGAAGCCCACAAAGTCCTGCCGCGGCAAGAAAAACAGCAAAATCTGCTGCCGCGGCAAGGGGAGTAGCTGAAAAACCCTAGTTTGAGAGGTTTTAGTAAAACGGCCGTAATTTTCTCATACGGAGTCCGTTTTACGTCCACGACCACTCAAATCGAAGCTAACGACGACGCGCATCTGAAAAAAATACATGTGTTTACACTTGTACCCATCTTGACCCTCAAAATTCCACTTCTAAGTGGGACTTTTTCGCTCTGGAAGTTTTTCCGTTACTTTTTCTCATCTTCCGGAGGGCATATCTCCTTCACCCGGACTCCGAATTGGGTGATTCTTGTTTCCCTGGTTAGCTTGAGTCGAGGACTTGCTTTCCACCTTGATCCCAGCTTCTGCCGAGCAATTTCGTTTGGGTGCCGTTTTCAAAATCTTCGATTTCGGACCGGGATTTCCACTAGTCGTTTCATCGACTTTCTCGGAATTGGCTCAAAATTTCTGGAGATGTAGAGTTTGGCCTCCCGCTCACAGCCGTGAAAACCGTTCGACAATCGGAGCTGCCAAACTCCCTCCCCGACGCTGCCACTTTCCTGCCGCGGCAAGGAAATCTGCAGTTTTTGCTGCCGCGGCAGCAGAGATCAACTAGCCTTGCTTCAGCTATTTGTACAGACGGTTCCAGTACAGACGGCTCTAAACTTGGAACAGTCTGTACAAATTGAACAGTACAGACGGTTCCAACTTGGAACCGTCTGTACCGTTCACATATTTGTACAGACGGTTCCGAATTTAGAACCGTCTATACTGTTTGATTTGTACAGACGGTTCTAGTTTGGACCCGTCTGTGCTATTTGTACAGACGGTTCCAGTTTGGAACCGTCTGTACTGTAGCGTCCCGCTTGTTGAGATCATTTGTACAGATGGTTTTCGTTTGGAACCGTCTGGACTACTATTTGTACAGACGGCTCCAAAAAACCGTTTGTACAGGGGTGTCCCGTTAAATGAATTCTGTAGTAGTGTATACTAGTGCACCTGACATGCCTCGTCCTCTCTTGCAGTAAAGACGGCTTAACTTGGGTCCAACTCCATCGCTCCACAGATTCTATCTAGCCGAGGCCCAAGAGACGACGAGGGCTAAGCACCATGACTTAGCTCCAAGCTATGCCGCTCAAAAACCTAAGCCTCTCCCGGCGGAGCGCCGGCGCAGCGGCGCGGCCTCGTCATCCGATGGCGACCTTCCGGTGCTCCGCCCGGCCAGGAGCTACAACATTACACTCCTCCCCGGCGACGGCATTGGGCCGGAGGTGGTCGCCATTGCCAAGGACGCCCTCTCCGTCGCCGGCTCTAAAGAAGGCAAGCTAAGCTGAACCCTCCGCATCCAATGCCTTGAGCACCGAGTACTTACTGGCAGGGTGACGATGACCCATTGTTTCCTTGCGCCGCAGGCGTCGAGTTCCGCTTCCCGGAGATGTTGATGGGCGGCACGGCGCTGGACGCCGTCGGCGTACCGCTGCCCGACGAGACGCTCGCTGCGGCGAGGGCCTCGGATGCCATACTCCTCGGCGCGATAGGAGGGTGAGTTAGCGATTTGTGAACAGTAGCAACCGCAGTGATAACAGCTGCGGATTGAATGTGGTTGGGTCAGACTTCGTGATGTGCATCTGTGTTTTCAGTAATCGGATGTGATGCTGCGGTTGTAGGTATAAGTGGGATAACAATGAGAAGCATCTCAAGCCGGAGACTGGGCTGCTCAATATCCGTGCCGGGCTTGGTGTGTTTGCCAATCTGCGGCCAGCCACTATGTTACCGCAGGTATATCCATATCTCATATTAGTTTCGATGTTATTCATGTAAGCACTATGCTTTATCGAACAACACTGCCATTCGTACTTTAGTTAGCTACTTGGCTATATCGCTTAAGTTGCATCTAAGTCTCTCCTGAGTCCCGATGTTAGCTGTTTGGCTATATTGCTTAAGTTGCATCAAGGCCACGTATCGAAGGAATCAAGGTTTTCTCCTGAGTCCCAACATAACCTGTACTAGCAGTCCATATCTAAATAAACAACAAAATACCAGAAAATGAAGGCATAGCTGCAAGATTTGACCTAACACTTTTGTAGTTAGTAGATGCATCTACTTTGAAGAAAGAGTTGACATCATGGTTGTTAGAGAGCTCACTGGAGGTAATGTTGACTGAATTATGATGAAACATGGATCGTTATTCCTCTTTTATTGCTAATTTAAATATTTCCTGGTGCATTCTGATGAAACTTCTACTGGTATTTTGTAATTATGCGTGGCAGGGATCTACTTCGGCAAACCTAGGGGTTTTGGAACCAATGACAAGGGAGAGGACACTGGCTTCAACACTGAAGTATATTCAGCTTCCGAGGTGACTCCACTGTTCGTTAGACATTTCAGCTCCTCTCTCTCTGAAAGAGTATTTCTTGAATTATTTGTCCCTGCTGGCCCCCAAGTCATAAGCTAGACTAAATCTGCTGATCAACTTGTTTCGCCGTTTCTTTGCTCTCTGATGTCAGGATGTGTTTTCTGGAAGAATACGTGTAATCAAATTAATAACTGTTTTGTTTGGTACCATTTTGATTGAATAGTGCATTAATCGCTAACAACTTTGATCTTGGTGTTAATATATTCTATCCCCAGATTGATCGTTTTGCACGCGTTGCATTTGAGGTTGCTCGCAAGAGAGGAGGGAAATTATGCTCCGTGGACAAAGCAAATGTGCTTGAGGTACTTAATTCTTATAATTCCAAATATCTTCCAAAACTTCTTTTGTAGTATATGTTTGTCTTAACGTGTTACTTGATTTATTCAACTTGTTTCGAAGCTCAAACTGAGCCATGGAGTTATATTTGAGACAGCAGGACATTTGATGTTTATATAATTCTATCCTGGACATCTAGTTGGATACAACAATCATGACCTATCATTTTGCTGCCGCTAGAAAACCTCTTGAAATGATAATCATATAGTCCTGAATATTGTATTTTGCACATAGCTAATACAACCCCTTTTGCTCTAATATTATTGTAGGCATCTATGCTTTGGAGGAAACGGGTAACTGCACTAGCTTCAGAATTCCCTGACGTTGAGCTTGCACACATGTATGTTGATAATGCTGCAATGCAGCTTGTGAGGAATCCTAAGCAGGTTTGTTTCTTTATAAGTGTATTTCACCCTGAGCTAAGAGGTATGAGAATGTGCTGACCTACTGAATTCCCTGCATCATCACAGTTTGACACAATTGTGACAAACAATAATTTTGGTGACATATTATCGGACGGAGCATCAATGATCACAGGAAGCATTGGAATGCTCCCATCTGCCAGTGTTGGTGAATCGGTAATAGTGGCCCTTCAATGTTCTCTCAAGTCACATATGAATTGTTTGCAAATGCTCTTATTTTCTGCTGAAAATTCTGGAAATAAAGTGCTTAAGGATCTTCTTTTTCTATGCAGGGACCAGGTCTTTTTGAACCTATTCATGGCTCTGCCCCTGACATTGCTGGGCAGGTTGACATAGCTTCTAATTTTAGAACGATATATTTTTCTTATGCAGAAACCAGAACAATCCTTAGGCACTACTACATTGGCTTTTAATGTGTAACTTTGTTTGAAATTCTGCTTCCTCCTATTTATTGACTGCAGGACAAGGCAAAACCGTTAGCTACAATTCTTAGTGCTGCGATGCTTTTGAAATATGGCCTTGGAGAAGAAAATGCTGCGAAGAGAATTGAAGCCGCGGTTACAGGAACACTGGACAATGGGTTCCGAACTGGGGATATATATTCTTCTGGAACGGTAGGATTTATTTGTTTATGCAACCATTATCAATGAATACCATGTCTGCATTTAATAATTGCTAAAAATAAGTAATCATTAGCAAGTACTAGAGAGGCATTTGTGATATTTGTTCTCTCTTATTTCCTCTTTATAGAAACTTATGTAGTTATATTCTTTCTTAACAGACATTGGTTGGATGCAAGCGAATGGGAGAGGAAGTCTTGAAGGCTCTGGAGTTGCAGAAGTAAACTGATACGATCAGCTCTTAAGGTAGAACCCTGCGATATGGGTGATCGAAAGCATACCAGGATTTGAACCTTCTGAAGATCAACATTGTCCCTAGATTGTGTGATTTTAATTTTATTTGCCTGCCTGTTGTAGTTCCGTGCAGGAATTCAGCGGATGAGTCGCATCTCTTTCCCTTTTTTGCTTATTGGACAGCTTTCTGTGCCTTGATTGAAGTTTATCCATGATGAATAAAAATGGGGATGGTTCCCTTTACCTAGGTGAAAAAGAAGTTGGATCTGTGGCACTGACTGGGACTAGATCTTTTCAGGAAGCAATCCATATCGATTGCATTTACTGACATTAGTCAAACACCTCATCCCATCTATCTTGGGAAGATCAGTCGATACGAGATCCAATCATCATATTGTACTAAGACTGATATGTCGTCTGTTGAAAAGCAGATTCCAAATGGCTTTGTGCACTGGAACGACTAAGCGAGCAGATGAAATCCGAGATGCAGCAAGTTGCCGCTGAAGGCTGGACTATTTCATGCCCCGGATTTTCAAGTTCTCACTTTCCAAATGTGCAGATAAAAGGTTGAGAAAAAAGGAACCCAAGAAGTTTTGGAAGAGAGTATTTGTTTGTCCAACGTCGCTGCTCCGTTTCAAAACCTCAGTCGAGACTCGAGATTGCTATACTCATTGCCTCAGCATATATCATCCTATCCTCACGCTGATAATTTTTGTGGATCGAGACAACTGGAACTTTGGAAGCTTTCTTTCAAACACACGTTTGAGGGAGCTACGCCGAGTAGAGCGGGATGACGGCAGAGCATAGCGAGAGGCGAGGGGGTGGGCCGATGTGGAGGAAGGAAGAAGGACACCACCTTGCCTTCTTGTGGGGTGGGCATGGAGAAGGAAACACGCAGGGGATGATCAAAGCAGGAGGGTGCACGGTGCTCGTCGGAGGAAGTGGGAGTAAACGGTGGCACGAGCATTATAATGTTTCGTAGCAACGCATAGTCGCTCTAGTAAGAAAAGAAAAGACAGTCGTAGGGGAGGAGAAGAGGCCGTCAGCCGCACGGCCATCGGCAGCAACACCGTGTTAAGGGGTTAACGTTGTGCGGAGGCAGGGCATAGAAGGGGGCGTCGGCGCTGATGAAGGTCACCGGGGGGAAGATGGCCGCCGGCCGCGTGGTGTGCTAGTTGCGGGATTTGTTGCGGGCGTGTCTCCGGTGTGCCCCCACAACAACCCACCCCGACCCCGACCCAGACCCCGACCTGCAGGCAGCTGCTTCAGCGGGTGGACGTCTATTTGCTGATGCCACAGTAGCACATGCTGCCCATGCATTAGTCAATCTATCACCCTGCATCTGATCAATAATGCTCCACAACTCCCTGCTTACTCTACACGCAGAGTGCAGGCAAGGCTCTCTACAACAAAAAGGATGCTGTCGCAACAAATCTTTCTTCTTAAATCGATCGAGGACAGCGAAATCGGAGTTAAAATTTGGCAGACAAACCGTTCATAAGATGCAAGATTGCAATGTGAATTCCAAAATCTCATCAACAGATTCTGATGGTAGTCAACCAATATTATCATCGGTGAAGTTTCCAAGAATTGAACGTGTTGCCGCGGAGCATATACTGTCGAACGAAGGTACTGCAAATGTGGCTACCTGTACTATACAAAGAACGGTTGCCTCTTTCAGTGGATTAATACGAGTAATCGTACACCACACGGCCGCACCTTAGGGTACTTTATTATGACACTGCCGACACGCACAATGCAGGACCGTCCCTTCAGGCCCATATAATATGAGAGCTTTATATTTCAGTACTAAATATTTTCTCGAGCTATCTGAACTTTTCTGAAGTAGCAGGATAGTTGAGGTTTCTTGCCGCAGCATACGACTATTTCATGTGCCATGCCTTCAGCATATGATCATTTCGTTTTCTTATCATACAGTTATCTAGCAGAATATTTCATGTGCCATGCCTTCAGCATATGATCATTTCGTTTTCATAGGCTTAAGTGCCATCGTGTAATGTAGCAATGGCTTAAGCACTACAAAACACTGCATGGGCTTGAAATTTCAGCTTGCTAGTGCAACGCCGGAGTTATATATATACACAATAATTTGACAAGGCCAAAAGGATCCTACCTACACGAATCGACCATTAGGATTACTCAGCATCATCCGCATTAGTTTTCTCCATTTTGTGCGATGAGAATTTTTGTACTCTTCTAGAACATTTTGGCCCAACCCTTCTGCTTTCATCACCTAGGCGATCTTCATACTTCAAGTCTTTAAGCAACAGTTCCTTCTCGTGATCCTGTTACAAGAACAAGTTAAGGGCACTGAAACGCCAACTGTCAAACTTTTGCACGATTTCAAAACCTGATAAAAGGGCAGCACTCACACTTTTACTGGGATCCATATATACATCCAGAAGAGATTTCATGGTAGGGTACGTCTTCCAGATTGCAAGAGCAAATCTTGGCTGGGCTTTGGGAAAAGCTATTAAAGACCTCATCCTGCCACGAATGATTTTCTTGAAGAATTATCATAGCATAAAAAAATATTGAATGTTGGAATCTAAAAATATTGAACAATATGTGGATGCATAGTTGGAAGCTATAAATGGCTGATTTGACTAGAAACAACATAATATAGAATTACCATTAATATGGCCAACATTTTAATCTACAGGGCAGCTACGATACTGCACTTCTGTTGATCAAATTTGGTTAAACATCATGATCATTGATCAGGTCGTTTCTTTATGCAAATTCCATTCTACAGAAGGAAAAAGAAGGTAAGAACTAAACTGCAAATAACCTTATGCAAAAAAGTGAAAATACTGGAAATGTGCAGCTCATAATATACACAAAAACAGGAATAATTTTCAATTTAGTAAAATAAAATAATCAGAGGAGAACACTGAATGGAATCTGATTCAGTATATAGTTCTAAGCACAACTTACCAGGTATCTTTCTTAGCCAGATCTTTATCGATGAAATTTTTATGAATCATTGCACCGTTAGCATGCACAGATAACCATGTCAAGGGGAACATTAATGACACATTAATGACACATGGAGCTGCTTCCATATTCGTCTACATACGTGCACCAAATGGGCATCAAAATCATATCATTGAATAGAACTACATGACAATTGTTTTACACTATATTACACTATTTAAAGGCATTAGGAGGTACATCATATAATTTTACCTTGGAGGAAAGCAACATCAAGTACAAAGTAGCTGCTACATAAAACATTAAGGTCATTGGTAGAACCCTAATTTCTAATCTAATATTCTAATGCTAGGTAAAAGTAGAGGGAGATAGGAGACTAATCCTTTATCGATGAGAGGGTCTAGGCTTATATAGTGTCGTACATAGAGATACATGGAAACAAACTAACAACCTTGGAAGGTTATCTAATATTTAAAAGGAAACTAATAACCAACTTAGAGATAGGATTTGATACAAATCTGCCTAGATTTGGCGCCTCCTCCAAGTCAGCCACCCCTGTGGGTCTAGCCCGCCGTCAGCAATATGCTTGGTCCCACATGACAGTCATAATGGAAGAGCTTTACTATGATAAGAGAGGTCAGAGGTACTGTGTTTTTGTGTCTTTCCGCTGAAAGTTCACAGTATTAGAGCTGTGACTTCAGTGTCTACATATTTATCCCCTGATTTTGTGAATGTGAAGACGACTGCAAAATTAATAGCCACTAGCAAAGTAGCACATCAATTGATTTGGTGCGACTGAAATGAAATGATTTAGGACCAAAACCTCAGTACTAATATTAAGTACATCCATCTAGCATAATCATACGCATGGCAGTGGTAGTTGTACAAGAAAAAAATGGATACCTCATCAGCAGTTCATATTTTCACTTCTTATACCACTGATCAACATTAGGAGGCTTACTGTTCCACGTCAGACAGATTTCAGTATATGACAGAGTATACACATGTTTTTGTGATGTATAACAGAATATTTCAAAATACCTTTGTTAGTTCGCTGTTATTTTCCAATAAAATCAGAATCCAGTAAATAATGCCACAAGCTAAGGCATGAGTATATGGGTATACCCTTACTATGATAGAAATAATATCTGAATAGCAATAACCGCACAAAGCTACCTACACACAAGAGACGTTCAGGTTTCTCCTATTCATGTGGGCAAAAAAATGTTAGGCATGTGCGCACATAAAACATACCTTGTCATCGTACTTCTGAAATAACATGACCTCTGGGACCATGTACAAACAAGTGCCACAGGCTGTGTCTGCATACTCCCCAGATGAAGAACCCTGATAAACAGCAAGCAATGTACCGATCTCCGTTTGTACAAAAATTAACTGCCTAACAAGCCTTACTTATCACACTGAACCCATCAAGTTCGGCATCATGATGTATTTTTGGTTTCTGCTACTGTTATGTGGCTCAGTAGCTAATAGATGTTGAGAAAATGTCTAATGATTTCGCAGTTGACCAAGTTCTGCTTGGTAGGAGTGGCATATTTTTTTTTAACTACTACTATATGACTAAGATGAGTACCATGAATCCAAGAGTTGTGCATTTTAGAATGTACCTGAACAGGCCAAAATCAGATATCTTGAGGATCACGTCACTGTCAGGACAAGAGAGTAGGATATTCTGCAACATTGAACAGTTCTATCAGTTTAAAACTGATGGTTCAACCTAGTTAGAAATATTAAAGAAGGAAATTAAGAATGGATACCACTCCCTGGACCTCGGGTTTCAAGTCCCGATGGACAACATGGTGTCTGCAGAGCACTTGCAAACCAGCTCCTGCCAGCCACAAGGGGCAAGCGCCATTCTTACACATCATATCTTGTCATAGCACAAGATTTATATCTTGTTCTTCAAAATGTATATGCGATATATAGATGTTGCAAGATGCTGATAGATGTTGCAAGATGCTGCTAGTACTAGTAAACAAAATTGATGAATAAATGAACAATTCTGAATTTCTAATCGATCAATTACCAATTTGCTTCAAGAAATTTCTGGCCATACGCTCCCCTACCCTGCCACTCCGCTGGATGTAGCTTGCCAGGTCTCCTCCCTCACACAATTCTAGGACAAGGTAGAGGCAGCTCTGGGTCTGAGATAAAATGAGCAACTCGATTGGTACAAGAAGATGATGGCAACTAAGGCAAGAGAAGAGAGGTTAGGGCTGTACCTGGATGATGTCGAGGAGGCACATAACATTGGGGTGGTTGACGGTGGCGAGGAAGCGGACCTCGCAGTCGAGGCTGTCGCGGAGGCGGCTGGGGAGGCCGGCCAGCCGCGCCTGCTTCACCGTCACGGGGGCGCCGGTCGTCCGCTGGACCGTGCGTCACACCACCGTGGACGGCAGCCTACCGCCCAGGCGCTCCCGCAGCTCGTAGTCGCCCACTGTCGTCATCGTCAGCGGCGGCGTCGTCTCCGTCTCCGTGCTCCTTCCTGCCATCAAGAAAGGACTAGGAAAAGAAAATCGTACCGAGCGAGACGAGATGAAGAGGTCAAGCATGCCAATTGGGCCAAGCACAACTCTGCAAGACAGGGATCCAGCTACAGATTCCGAAAAAAAATTCCTGCTTTCTAGAAGATGTAGCCTCTAGTTTCCTCATGAATGCAAGAACAAAAATGCAACTAAGAACCAAATGTACAACCAGAATGGAACATGTGATGGCATTTTCATCTGAAGCTCTTACAAGATGAAGTCACCGTTACATGAACCAAAATATGCAAAGGGTGGAAGCACACAAAACTATAGCACTTAGGTTGTGTAGCACGCATGTGCAATAACTTAGCCCAGCGAGTATCTTAGGAGAAAAAAACAGAAAATTGTACCAACCCGGCATAAGAGTGAAAGATTAATATACATGACATATACACAAGAGAGTCTACGTAGTAGTACGCTATCGCGCTAGCCACAAAGCGTAGCCTGATAAATTTGGAAGAAAACCTCTAAGGATCAGGCCATGAACTCCGGTGTTCTATCGTTGTGATTTCATCTGTATCTTTGTTTTGGAATGTCGATTGGCTCCCTTGGAGGCCTACAGAGATATGCAGATTTTCATCAGAGACCGACCACCATCTCAAACACGACATAAAATACTTCAGTTACATTATTATTTTCTCAAATTTCATCTCTTAAGTCTACAAGTATCAGCGTATATTACCTGAACATGCCGTAAGATACCTTCCAGTTCTACAATAATCTCCGAGATAGTGGGTCGTGCGTGATGATTTCCCTCCAACACCATTGAATCAATTTAGATAACCTCGGATGAATGCTCGAGGGGATCTCCAGGCGATATCCCTAATAAACAAGGAGCAATGCTTACTGTAGTCCTTTCATACTTGTGCGTCCAGTACTGACAGTTGACTGCTCGATATCCAAGATGTAATTCAGCATGGAGCTTACTGGCAGACTACATACCTGCCTTACTGACAATGCAGCTTGTAAGGGCGTCAGATTTTCATAGGGTATCTGTATAGCAGGAGCAAACTAGGTTGTTACCTTTAACCAAAGTTTACTGATGTTCGAAGAAGTAAATAAGAGTAGAATCTGGACACAACACCGAGACTTACCTTTGAAGTGACCAACTCCCATAGAACAATAGCAAAGCTGAAGACATCCGCCTTATGATCGTAAGGCTTATGGTTTATCACCTGATAGGACAAGAAATTCTAATAAGCACATTGCATATGCACAATAATACAATATCTCAGTTGCACAGAAAGAACTGTCTTCTGATGATAGCTTAAGCATTCTGTTGTCCGACGAACCAGTCCAATTAGTAAAAGAAAAACAATCTTGCTCAATCCCTAAGCCGAGAGACAACAGAGAAATATGCATTTCTTAGTAAACTCGATGTGTAGATGTGCATTAATAATAAATAAAGAAAACTAGGCCATGGGTCACCAAGTTATAGCTCATAGTTTGTGCATGATGTTCAGGCCTTCAGTCTTGGATATATGCATGTTGCAGTACAAAAGTGTGATCGAGCAATTATAGGATATGGCGTATCTCCTAGAAAGGGAAAACGACGCCAGAGGACAAAGAACAAAGGCATCAACACACCTCAGGTGCCATCCATCTATAGGTACCAGTTTCAGCAGTCATATCTCCCTCTTGAGAATGGTGCCGAGAGACACCAAAATCTGCAATCTTCACTACCCATTTTAAGAAACCAATTAGTGCTTTAACAAACTTGAATTGACAAGTACATAACCTAAAAGAAGTATGCATACTTGATGATATCCAATTAGCAAATTGGCAGTCTTCAAGTCTCTATGGATGATATTATTCTGGTGTAAATAATCCATCCCTTTCGAGATGCCAATAGCAATCCTAAGAATCACGGAAAGCTCCAAGGTATTGTTTTGCTTGTGAAGGAAGTCATATAGATTACCTCCAGGCATGTACTCTGAAACAAACACAATAATAAGAGCAAAATATCAGTTGACGGGAAATTTCTAAAGGCCTGACAATAAAAACTCTTAACAGACTAATCTACTTTGAACTGTCTATTTTAAATATAAAAAAGTGGCTCAACATGAAAACAAACAAGCAGGCAATACATGCATAGGGGCCCTTTTGGGGATTGAAACAAGAACGTCACAGTAGCAAAAGCAATTGGAATTGGAACTTGCCCATACTAACACAGAAATGACCTGATGACTATAATGATAACTTGAACTCAGGTAGGTAATTGGCTCTCGGTCTCATGTAAGTTCAATTACTAATGCCTAGCACCTCTCTTGATGGATTTCACCATCTTACCTCCAGTATGAACAGCAACTGTGTGACGGACCACTGCAGCCTACACTAAATGGCACGACAGAGGAACATAATAATGGTATTATAAAAGTCTCACGTGATGATTTATGAATGAAAACACACAGATATTCATAGGTGACTACAGAAGAATTTTGGTACTCCAATATTGATATAATGGCTCAATTATTAAAATACAATGCATGATGAGCCCACCATGAAACAAATAATTGCAGCTAGGGGACCCAGCTTTCATTGTACTACAATATAATCATAGCAAAATGTACTTAGGTTGCACACAGACAGGAAAGTTAAACTTGTAAAACTATCCATATAAAAATGGTATGGAACTTTTACTTTTAATTTACAAAATGCAATTTATGTAATCGTGGGAAACAAAGATTTATTTCACGTACATGAAATTACCAACCAAATCATAGGCTAATTGAAGGATGGCCAGAGACCTGTCGATTATAGAAACAGAGCAACAAGATTCTTCTGATCAGACATATCTTGTTGACTTGTACTATGTTCCAGCATGGTGTAGATATTCTTTATGTATGGATGTAATAAGCAAATGATCACAACTTCCCTCTACACTTATCTGCTCTTGAAGTCCCTACCAAAATGCATACAAGACAGGAGTTATCCCCCCGTCTTTCGAGCTCTGCTTTTCTTTTCAAGCGTATTAAATGTGTAATCAGCATTTATTTACATTAAATTCTAAAGCGACTAACAATGAATGCTAAAGCACGTGCCGGTTAGACCTAAGAATGAGCTCTAACTTTTAGCCACCAATGTTACTCATAGTGTAAATATGCCTAAGCATAAGAGCACTTTCATCTGAGACTGGAGCCACAAGGATACTGATTCCTATCCATACAGCAACAAGCAATATTATCTGCAATATTAGAGTCTAACCTGTTACAATGAGATATTTTCGATGCTTTGTGCATGCCCCATAAAAGCGAACAACATTTTCATGATCAACACTCCTGGACATGGCTATACTGTATTAGCATTGTCTGGAATTAAATGATTCAGTGTCTCGTTTATGTGTCAAAGAAATAAAAAAATCTTACTTTAAAATCATTATTTCTTGCAAAAACTCTACTTTTGAAGAATCATTAACATGTTCAGTTCTGAGGAACTTTATTGCAACATCCACATCATGATAAGTTCCTCGATACCTGGAAAACAAGACCTCTTAATTACTGAGCTCTCCTGATGTCTCCATAAATCACAACACAGCTGGTTTCACTATGTTTATTGACGGTGTCCCTTATGAAGCAATTTCCTTGTGAAAATATGCAAGAAGAAGGCATGCAATCCGCACTGGTAGTTGAGTGGTAGCTGTCATTCCAAATAATTAACCTATGTTTTCCAATATTTCCTAACTAAGTGTTATGTACTTACAAGTCTCCAGAAGATCCAGATGCAATCTTTTCCATAATTTGCAGCAGACTCCTGTCAAATTCAGAATCTCCTATCTTTTCTTGCAGCTCGAGTATTCTCTCTGAGGCTGACGAATTTGTTGGATTAGATAATGAGGCCTACATGCCACAAGTTAAAATTGTAAGGAAAAGGTTAGATATGATGTGTACATTCTATAGTCCTGTTGTGTGGACTGAAAGTATTGACAACACCACATTTACCATGAAAAGGTAATTACAAATTTACAAGCATCTATATAAGTAACCAGGCAGACACCTACAAACTTAAGTATTCATGTAAGTAATGTAGAAAAAGAAAGGAGCATACATGATTGCGTTTAGCTGTCTCCTTAAGTCCCTGCAGCAAACCATCTGTCTCCTGCATATAGCGGTGGGCAACGTTTTCACTCAAGGAACTCCTTGAAAGCAACAGTATGTAACATAACCTACAAATGTTAAAACCAACTTGCTAGGATAGCAATTAAGGTGCCAATCGTCAAGTTTAAAGTCAAACGACTTCGGTTACTTAATCTTACGAAGCAGGTGCTCCCAAATTCATTGGTAAATGTCAACATACAGCTCTATTTTTTATACCTTCGTTGCAAACTAAATATCTACTTCACTTGCATACTTGGAAAAGTATCAACTAAGATGGGCCCACGCTTTTTATTTTTATGAGAAAATATGGCACATAGGAATAGGATGTCTTGTTCTGATATATAGTATGAAAGATACATCTCATTGATAATAACTAGAGGAAACGCATATAACTGCTATTCTCTGCCAACTAGCGTTGTAAAATGTAAATAATTATTTGTCTAATTCAGGATCTTCCCCCGTAAGAATCTTTTTTTTAATCGACTTCCTCCGTAAGAATAGAATGTTCAAAAGACAAGTTGTGCAGTTCCAGAGAGTCTTAGCAGTATAATTGTATACATGCTCTAAGTTTACCTCAGTGTGCCAGCCATCAACAACAAATACATCCAAACAAAAGCCATCTGTTGTTGAGAACACATGAGCTTCACGAATGTTCAATCCAAGTTCAGACAGCAACGCAGATAGCTATAAAATAGTAGTTCACAATAAATAAAAGTTGACACAAGTAGTATGACAAGGCATGGTATTCATCCGGAAGTTTAAATAGAATCCCACGGCAGATAAACTGTTACTCCTAAGTCTTACCTGACTAAGGAGCTTTGGCTTGTCGGTGGAAGAAAAAATAATTTCATGGAGGAGAATTTCCGTATCCCTCCTGTGGAAAATTTGAATACCAATTTCAACAGAGTTTTCATGAGCCAGACAATTAAAGATGATTGCTCAGGCAGTTTAAGAGAATGGTTTGCCAAAAGGAAAGTATAAAATATTTTTGTGCTTTTTATAAGCACAAAATACAAGACTTGTCAAATTAGTCTGAAATATCATAACAAAGTAAACACAAAAGTGTGTGAAGAAGAAATGATCAATCATTTGAAAAAATTATGTCAAATTTCTAAGGTCTAACGTAGAGAGCAAAGGCTCATACCTGTAAAATACAACCATTATTACTGAATTAATGCTTACTTCCTTTTTTTAGGTAAATGAATGCTTACTTCAATGTGTGCCCTTTCATATCAAAGAAATCCCACCACAGTACTCTTATGCTATATATCATTGCAGATGGCTCTATTCGCAAATGAAAACATGATAGAACCATTCTATCAAGTTGCGACCACCATTTAGCCACATAGTTTTGGTTTATGAATCAAAATGGAGCTACCATACAACCTTTCAGAAAAGTTACTGGCTCCCTTTGGGCACATCATACATCCATGACTTCTATATCAGAATGAAAGCACAATGAAGTAGTAGTCTTGTAGATTTTAGATTGAGACGTTTCAACTGCATGAGTAATTAGGTATGCGCAATAACTTAGAGCTAGAGAAAGACCTCGCAGTAATTAGGTAAGCAAAGTGAGGATGGCATTGTTGTTCGCAACAAGGCTAGACTTGTAGCCCAAGGGTTTAGTCAAATTGAGGGCTTTGATTTTGATGAGACCTTTGCACCAGTAGCTCGCTGGAGGCTATACGCATTTTGCTTGCGTTTTCAGCTTCTAGAAGTTCAAACTTTATCCCCACGATTCTGTTCACTTAGAGGGGAGTTGGGGATTGTTCATCTCCATGGTTGGTTTGAGGGGGAGTCTTCTCACTGTGTATCGTAGTGTAACATAGTGCATTTTGCATCATTGTGATATATCATGTGTACTTTACATGTTCACGAGCTTTGTCTATTATCCTTGATGAAACAATGAGCTCTACGAGTTCGCTATATGCCATATTCTGATTGTCTAGCTCATTTCACCATATTTTGATATGTGTTCTCAAGAATCTGTGATGCTAGCTTAATTGGACAACAACTTGAATTTAAATCTTTGATCTACTGATGAGTTGCCTGCTAGGGAATCCTTTGCTTTTGAATCTGCTCATGACTCTAGTATTACAACTATGATCTTTGTATATAACTGGTCAAAGATAGGACTTCATGGTAATCTTGATTAGGACTGCTAGTGGTTTAACATGCCTAGGCTTTGTGGTTCGGGTCGAAGAATGCTTATTGTCATTAAAAGTCACTAGTCTTTGCTCTACATGCTTGAAATCTATCATATGCTAATGTGAAAAATGCTAAAATAGGGATGAATCACTCAATGTACTTGCTCGTGCAGGAGGTAGTACTTTGATTGTGACTAGTCCAAATAATCATGTGGACTCAATGTGAAAAAGTCAGGATGAATCACTCAAGATACTTCCTCATGCAGGGGGTTGTATTTTGGTTGTGCCTAATCCATTTAATCATGTGATTGCTTAATTCAGCATGTGGTAGAGTATTTTGGTCCTAGTCTTGATCGGTTGTCCTCCTAGTCATGGCTTAGCGCTAGGTTGTCATACTTTACTCATGTTTAGGGTCATTGCAATTGTGACTACCTAGTCTGGCGCTCATTACTAGTGAACTCTTTAATAGGCTAAGAACTTGATATGCTAGCTGCTCTTCTTAATCTATATGTCTTCTTATGGTTTGGTGAGTACCTATGTGGCATATTAACACTTTTTATGTCTCATTCTGGATAATCTTCAAAGCTCGCTCAAACTGAAAAATTAAAATTTCCATACATACATGCTTATCCTTGATGATTATAATGCCAAAGGGGGAGAAATAGTCGTATCAATCATACCTTTGGATGGATTTTGCATTTTCTGGTGTAGATCACAGATATATGGATTATAGGAGTGAGGGGGAGTTCAGTGATTATTATGTTTTACTTTCACTCATGTTCTGGATCTTACTCTTGTTAACATTCACTTGGCCCGGTGCTTGCTTTCTCTTTCTTTTGGCCAAGTGTGAATTCTTGCAACTTGATTGCTTTAAATCTTAAATCAACACCAATTTGATAGATTGAGAAGTGTTGGCAATATATTCATCAAGGGTGGAGATTGTGAGTCATATGTTAACTTTGACAATAGTTGTGATGAATATCTTGCCATCTTATGAGGAGTTGAATATTTGGTTGCATGAATTCAAGGTTAGAATTATTTGCATTATGTTTGATTGTTTGAGTTTCTCAATTTGTCTCAAGGAAAAATTGAGTGGATAAAGGATTTTTCTCGACTGACTTGGGTCAAGTGGAAAAACTTGTGCTCGCAATGCTTTGCTTGGTCTACTGTGTGCAGGTGCGAGTTGGGGTGCGGCGATGGTTCGGCCATATGGACCGGCATGATAGCTTGGAAAGCTGAGATGCGGTCAAGGAGGTGGCGACGACATCGTGCGGCTTAAATGCATGTACGCGGACGACAAGGAAACGGGTGGAGACGAGACGTAAGGACCAAGTCAGTACGAGAGCGTTTTGGTAAAAACGCGGAAACCACCAAAGCTCAACTAAGAAACTGCGGCGGCGGCCGGAAGCGGTTTAGGGTTGGTAGCTTAGGGTGGAAGGAAAATCGAGAGGTGGCTAAGCTATTTAGACGCTTTGGGATACGTGCTAGGTAGTTAGGCCCATTAGGGCATGAGCCCAAGAGTGGAAGAGGGGGTTGTCCCTCCCCACTATAAATAGATGATGAGAGTTTTCTTAACCCTCAACCCTTTGATTAACTTTTGAGAGCTGCACTTTGAAGAGTGCTTTGCCTAGATGAGAGGCTTGTAAACCCCAAGAAAACCCACGAAAATCCAATATAAAAGATTTCTTCAATCCCTATGTGTTTTTGAGTCATTCACTCTTGAATCTTTTGATTTCGTTTCCTTGCTTCTCTTATGGTTTGATTCGTGGTATGGAAAGTAAGTGATGGGGAGATCATCTCTAGACTGATCCCATCCAAGCATATCCAAGGATCAACCTTTTTTCTCTCTTGATTTGAATTTTCTTGAAGAGAAAGGCAAGAAATGAGGTTTTGTAATTGAGACTCGAAGAGGTGTTGGTTTCGTGATTGGAGGGATGGATTAGGTTGCTGTGACATGTGAGAGGTTACTCTATTGATTTCATATCAAGAATCCTCACGAGCAACAAGAAATCAAAGATTTCGTTTTCGTCCAACTTTTGAGGTGTTCCAGAAGATCATGATAAAAGTCATGCCTTGAGACTTTTCTATGAGGATAAACACTTGATTCATAGTCACAAGGCATCCCTAACTCATCCACAAAGTTTCATCTGTTGGTTGGACGGATTTTAATTTCTCATAGTTCTTTGATTTCACGAAATCTGTTTTTCACCTTTCCAGGCAAAACTCGGAGTCCCGAGTTTCAATCTCGGAGCCTCCGAGTTTCACGTCTGTCCTCATCCTCTGGGAAAGTTAGAGTCTCTGGGAAAGTCGGAGTCTCGAGTTTCAATCTCGGAGCCTCGAGTTTCACTTCTGTCCTCATCCTCTGGAAAAGTCAGAGTCTCTGAGAAAGTCGGAGTCTCCGAGTTTCAATCTCGGAGCCTCCGGGATTCATCTCTGTCATCCCTCTTTGTCAAATCGGAGTCTCTGCGAAAAGTCGGAGTCTCCGAGTTTAAATCTCGGAGCCTCCGAGTTTCCTTTTTCAGGCAGGAGTGTTTCACTGTTTCGCCACAACTTTTGCATCCGGACTCGGAATGTTAGTGATCTTGAACTCGTTTCGAAGCTATCGATTAGCTCCCACATCACTAAGAACATTTGGGGACCTTTCCGTTGCTCTTTCATTTGGATCATACTAGTCTTTCAAATGACTATGTATGTGAGGAATTAGGAGGAAAATTTTAGTTTGACATTCACCCCCTCCTCTATCGGAAGCCACCGATCCAACACGCTGCTCCCCTCCGCCGCCGGGCCGCTCGCACCCGGAGCTCGCCGACCTACTGCCGGTGCTCCCCGACCTTGCCGCCGTGGTCTCCGCTGCCCGCCTCCGCCCCCAACCGAGAGAGCATCGCGGCCCAAGCGCGCGCCACAGCAAGCCGTCGCGGGTCCAGGAGCACGATCAAGCCGTCGTGGCCCAGGCGCGCGACCACCAGGCCGTCGCGGCCCAGGAGCGCGCCCAGCAGCGTCGCGGATGGGGGCCGCGGCCCATGCCTGTCGGGGCTTGTCGGACATGGGCAGGCCGTCGCGGGCTCAGAACGCGATCTCGGGCCGTCGCGGGCCCAACCCGCGATTTTGCTACGTGTCGCATGCCCAGCCCGTCGCGGTGACAAAAATGGCGTTGCCCCGCTGGGGGCTAGATCCGGCATTGCCACTCGGCCGGCTAGATATGCCTTTATCCCGCCCAGTGCGGACCCAGCAGCTCTCATAAGGAATGAATTAACACCATCACGTCACAGAAAAAAGAGAGTCCATGAACAATATTTTTGATTCAATTTTTGCAAACGTGCCATGAACGTCTAATGGTATATAATTCAGACTTAAGATTAATAAGCATACTGATAAAAAAACTAGAGACAAATACCAGTATCACAACCAGTTTCTGGTTAAACAAAAACTATCTGAACCAGCTAAACACTGTATCATTGACTCCGGGGGTGTTTTGATTGGGCTGTGGCTGTTGAAAAGTGCTGTTGGCTAGCTGTTAGGAATAGCGGCTGTGGCTGTTGGCATGTGAGTCTGTTGTGGTGGTGGTTTGGTTGAGCTGTAGCTGTTGGCTGTTGTATGAGGAATGTCTGAAATGCCCCTAGATCAACCCGAACAAAATTTAAATTTCGACATCGTCTGAGATTACGATCCAACGATATAAATAAAAAATATAAAATACAAAATTACAAATACAAATAGAATACAAATACTTGGTTAATCTAAATTACAGAAAATAATAAAATATACATAAAATAATGTTTAACTAAAATTACAGAAAATATAAATAAAAATAAAAATAAAAGACAAAGGGCGATCGCCACCTAGGCCCCAGCCCAACTCCACCGCCCCCTCGGTCCCCCGCCGCCGCTGAAACCCGCCGCCGCCGGCTCCTCCCCTCGGTCCGCCGGCGCCGTCTGGTCTTCCCGCCGCGCCGGCTAGTCTCCCGTTGCCGCCATGCCCTCCTCTCCTCCCCCACCGGCCCCCTTCACCTCTCCGCCCGAGCTCCTCTCCACCGGCGGCAACCCCCTCACCCCGAGCGCTCCCCCCACCGGCGGCAACCCCCCTCCCCCCGATCTCCTCTCCACCGGCGGCCTCTCCCTCCACTCTCGCTTCTCCCTCCCCCCGAGCTCAAATCCACCGCCACCCCAATCCTTCTCTACTTGCGGGGATCTCTCCCAGATCCGCCGCCCCGGGCTCCTCGCCCTCCCCTTCTCCACGCTACACGCGGCCAGCTCCGCCCCCCACGCCGCCGCCCCTCCCTCTCGACGCCGCGACGGTGCTCGAGATGCGACCCGGCCACCTCCCTCCTCCCCGCGGGCTTCGTTGGCCTGCGGGACGAGGCATCCTTCCACCTTCTCCTCAACGAGACTCTGCGACAGCCGCGGTGGAGGCGCACCGCGATCGAACCGTGCGCAGGTGGAGGCGCGCGGCGGGGGGAGACAAGCTGCGGTGGACGGGCAACGGAGCTGGCCGGCGGGTGGAAAAAGGGCATTTGTGTAAATTATGTTCACCTCCAGGGGCAAACTCAGACGGGGCGACAAGTACACTGCGGGAAGCTGCCCAAGGGGAGCTTTGCGC